>JACEFZ010024437.1:125000-140000 GCA_014155875.1 Cepaea nemoralis | reverse complement strand
TTTCGAACGCGGGTATACGGGATCACGAACCGCATCCGTAACGCCTTCGCCACGGAGCTAGTGACCTACATGTAAGCGTTTGAAATAAACACATGTGATAAAACAGGACATGTTTCTGTGTCACCCGTCTCCTGTCTGCGCCATGGAAGCGGACCTGTGAACCACATGGCTACCTACCACATTCCCGACTTCCACGGTTTATACACGCCAGCGCCTGCTTCCATCTCTCCAGTCAAACCAGTTACAACATCACAGCCCCAACCAAATGAAGACGGAAAATGAAAGGGAATCTGGAAAAGTCGTCTGCTGGGAAAACACAAAAGCTGAAGGAAAAACGCGAGCCAGGCTGAAGAGTTCTCGCCGTCGGGCCGGGCTATCAGTAGATAGGCATCTGGCTTTTCACGGGAAAACACAGACAAGAGAAATAGCCGGCGATTAATTTTCTTTTCCCGTGATACTCTTGAAATGGGCAGTTTATCTGCAAGTGAGAAAATTGGATTTCTTCCTGAGTTTTCTGTCTTCTCATTTCTTCCAATATTTAGAGAAACCAGTGTTAGCAAAGAGGGGTAATGAATGTATCGATGCTGTTTTTGTTGGAGCGGATCGAGTACTTGACTGTTTTTGAAATCTTAGTGAATCTTGTGCATTAAAGTTAAATGAAAAAAATCGTGATAGTGAATGTACAGGTTTTTTTTTTTTTTTAATGACTGTGGGGATTTTGAAAATATTGCGGTTCCAAGTTTTGTATTTACCTTTTATGTTGCATGAACTACACAAAGAGTGAATACAGAACTTGGAACGGCAATATAAAACAAACAAACAAACAAACAAACCCCAGTCATTAAAAACAGACCCTATATATGTCACGACAGTTATATTATTCTATGTTACACTCCTTGTGAAATAGGGGATGTCATTAAGAGATGAACCAGTGTGGTCGAAAAGATACGAGCTCTCGCTGTTAAACTGCCGGTTCACTGATGGCGAAGTAGGTGGATCAGCCCTTACACGGGTATTAAGTTGAACTTAAGTTAACTTCTCGTTCAGAAAGCAATGACAAACTACTGCAAGTAAAATTGATTGTAAAATAAACCTGGGTTGATCACAACGTGCAGGGAAGGATATAGGATGTGAAACATATAGTTTATATTATCGTTTTCCGTTGTTGTCGTTGACGAAGAGTTCGATTGAAACATTCGTTTCACGTTGTTGTATATTTTTTTCGCAAGTCGTCAACATCGCTGTGAATATTCCCCGCAATACCATTCAAGATTACCACTGCAGCAGTGCTGGTTTGTTCCCCACTTCTAAAAAATTATTTTTACAATAACAGACTCATTTTCGACACGACAGACAAAAACTTGGACGAGAAAAGCCAACATAAAAATAGCAACGTCTGGTTCACGGCCTCATCGTGCCTACCACAAACACGTCGTCACTAGAAGAAGGCCGACTGTGTCTGCTGGAAATGGTAGCCTCAAAAATCTCTTCCAAACGCAAGATCGAAAATCAAGTCGAGAGAGAGAGAGAGAGAGAGAGAGAGAGAGAGAGAGAGAGGGAGAGAGAGAGAGAGAGAGAGAGAGGAGAGAGAGAGAGAGAGAGAGAGAAGAGAGAGAGAGAGAGAGAGAGAGAGAGAGAGAGAAGAAGGACCAACATTCAGCAGCCAGTGTATTTGGAAGCCCAACCAAATCTAGAATCTGACATCTTGGTGTTGACATGTGGTATTGGAGCCATTCAAAAAGAATGAAAGTAAACACAATAATATATTTTATATTACGCTAGTCAGTTATCCCTTTTCCAGATGAATGTGTTGTAAACCACGTGATTAGTCCTTAAGAAATTAATTTAGTACAAACTAAGTATTATATCCAGTTATCATAGTCATGTATAAACTGTACATTAGGATAAACCACAGTGAGTTTTCTTTTTCTCCCAGTCAAACAACTTAATTTAATGTGTAAACATTAGACCTAGGTTGTACATTTTATTTCTTAAGTAGTTAAACTCAATCAGCAGTGATTTAGAAGTTGGTGAGTAACTTAAGATTTAGAAGGCTAAGAATACTTAGTGCAGTGGTAAGAAAACTATTTTAAATGTGCAAACACTGGTAAGATAAATTAGTGTAATGTGTAATAGTCAAGTAGATTTTTCTTACATAAGCTCATGAGAAGTCAAGTAGTTTTTTTTCATGAACACATGGAAGCCAAATAAATTTCTATAGAGATCAAGATGAACATGTGGAATTAATATTTGTGAGTCACATAATAATGCTTAATCATCCGCCATGCAACAATGGTTAGGATTCATAATAAACGAATATGGATTGTGTGTATCACATAAATCTAAGAACGAACGAAGGAACGAACGAAAATCTTTATTTTCAAAGAGTTTAGAATTGGGCACGCAGGCCCACCTGACATTATGCCTTTCTTTTCTATTTCCTCTCCTACATTCTTTCAACATCTCTCATGAAGCAAATCTTTGTCAACAAAAGAACAATAAGCATTAAAACGCATGAAAAATAATCAATAATACATGACTCACTGAGGCAATGTTTAACATGGGCATTATAAATACCCAAGGAAGGCGTAACGTGCCATACTTATGGGAATGTTTATGGCTAATTGATGAAAGCATGCCTGTGGTGATTCATGTGTGATTTCATTATTGTTAAACATTTGTGAATATATCATCTGTGAACCACATCAGTATGCTTAATTGTTATCCATACAAATATTATGGTGTCTGATGAATGATGGGGGAATGATTGAGATTCCAGTGTAATGCCATTGTTGTTGAATCTGTGAATTTATCCTTTGTAAAGCACATACAAATGTTTAATTGCCATCCATACAGATATGATTGTGTCTGATGAATGATTGTGGAACGATTGAGATCTCATTGTGATGTCAATGGTGTTAAACATTTAAAGTTATCATTGGGAAATCACATAAGTATAATTACTTATCTTACATGCAAGTTTGAGAATGATTTCTGATGAATGAGTGTGAATGCGTGAAGAGAAGTGACATGCTAAAAAGGAGTATAAGCTAGCAATCAATCTCATGATAGAAGGCAACTTTGATGTGTAATGTCCTGTCTATAAGAAGAGAACATGTTCGACATAACCCATACACTAATTAATAAATTAGTGTTCTCCGACGCTTGACACCACTTTGTATTATATATCACACATGTTACCATCATCTGGTTTTGTGTCCTAAACAAGATCTCACTTTGTATTTCATATCACTCATGTTAAAAAATATGGTCTAGTGTCCTGATGATTGTAATGATAAGGAGGATGATTATTGTAATAACAATAATCATGATAATGATTATTGTAATGAAGATGATTATTATAATGATAATGATGATGATGATAATGATATAATGATAATGATATAATGATAATGGTGAGAATGATGATGATGATTGTAATAATAATGATGATGATGATGATGAAGGAGATAAAGTCATTTTACATCCATTAGAAGAGGAGGTAAGTTAACTTCTCCCTTGAAGCATTTAATTAAGAAGAATGCACCTGAATACTATACAAGAATTGAGACCATGATGTACTTATATTGTTTATAAGCAAATACTCATTGCAATGGGGAATGATTTAAAAACCCCTTAATGTATGAGGCCCTTTTCCTTTAATGGAAGAAGATGTAGAGAAAATAACTAGGTACAGAAGAGGATGGTGAACATAGTTGTCAAATTCCAAATCAATCAAGGTATTACTAAACCTGGAGACCATGATGACAGGCATAGGTGAAGATGAAACTGCACATCTGCTAGTCTAAACCTTGAACACCTTATAATGGAAGATTGGATGGAGAGCAACCAATTCTGTTGGTGATAACTAATTGAGAACACCAAGACCATCTTTCTCCTATGTTTATTTTTCTCTAGGAACAAGATTCCTTTTATTGATTTCACTTGTTGTGTTCTTAGGAGTTTACAGCATTTCATTTCTAATGTCATATTGAGGATGTGATTAGATGTATGTTGATTGCTGAAATTTCAGGTAGTGGCTAGACCCATCTAGATGCACCTGACTTTTGTGATAGAAGCAACTTTGCTAAATGAAGCTCTGTGAGAGAGTGGTGCAGAAACCTATCCACCTGCAAAAGTTCCATTTTCCCTAGAGGAGAGGTAAATTTTCTTTAGCATAATTTGCCTGACAAATGGAAAACCCCAGAGCCAACTAAACTATTCTACCAACCTGGAAAGAACAACACACTGAAGCTTAACATATATCACAGTGACTGCTTGGAGCAGGAATCCATAACCCACAAGTCAATACAAGGGAGTGCAGACCAATTTTTCTGTGTCAGATTTACTATCACAGAGGATCTGCAGGGAAATTACCTGAGAAACTGGACAATAGCCTGTAGTATTGGTCATATATGGGGAGGGGACTTTCACTGATTGAGATATATAATTAAGTGTATGGATCTTGATGTAAATGAACTTTTGTTTTTCATGAAGATGTATTGAATTAAATATTGTTTTAAAATCTTTACTGTTAATTACTGATTGTATAGTTAATAAATGATGAAAAAAGGAGGTCATTTCCTCTCGTGAGTGTATTTATTTCTTGTCATAGTCAATTAGTTTAATTAAAACAACCCTAGATAAATTTAGGTTAACTGAGAGAGGAGACACAAGGAACCACCAAAAGGATATTTTGGATATTAAAGGAAAAACTTTTAATTGTTTTCCTAGAGGTATTCTTTGGTTTTCTGAGACTCTATTTATCGACTCAAGCAACTGAGCCATTAAAGTTTAACATAATTAAACGGGCAGGATCATACTGGGAACAAGGAATTAGTCTGTCCTCTATCTCTTTGGGGTTGACCCAACGGATACATCCGACACACGTCTGTGTTTATTGTGTGTTCGCCGAGCTTTCCGTCATAGTTCACATTTATTGGCTATAGACAGTCACTGCCAGTTCTGCAAGAAAAGAGAGTGTGCTGCCTGTTGTAGTCTCATGTTGATTAAACTTACCATTATCAAGTACCTTGCCGGCTGGATTGGGCGATCATGCTTCTTCACAAATTGCGATCTCCAACGGCATGGGTTTATTCATGTGTGGACTGCCTTCCGTGCCTTGACAGAAAATTGTCAATAATTGTTTCACGCTGTGCCTCCATCTCTCTTTCCACAAATCTTTTCCGGTTGTCACATGTTTCAGTTTTAGTTTTCTCATAATGTCTCTCTCTCTTTCTTCCCCCCCCCCCCCCCCCCCAATATCCTATATCCCTTCCACACACAAAAAGTTGATGACTGACTCTTTTTGATGTTTGTGATAAGTTGTCTGCGATTTAGTCTTCCTCAACATGGTTTTATCTCGAAACAAGATTATCGTTGGAATTAACAGCAATGGTTACCCATTGCTTTCCGCACACACAGGAAACGATATTTGCATGGATGAACAAATAAGTCCCACTATCCTCATGGTCATATAACAGGTCCATGCAGTTGTTGCTATCGTTACGCCCCTACAAGAGCCTTCTCAACCTTGGCTGTCTCGCCTGCCCCATACAAAATGATACCCAAGGTGTCTGCAATGTCCTGTGTTTATCCTCGTGCTGGTCGACCCCTGGTCTTCTTCCTGGAACCATGTCTCCATCACCGCTGTTTCCAAGCCACTGTGATGTTTTGTTTGATCGAAGTATTTCAGTTGCAGAGACACAAAACTGTTTATGAGCTAGTGTTCTTCAATGTCCAGATCTTGTCGAATTTCAGGATTTTTGATCTTCTTGATATGCTGTATTTTAAGAACGTTTCTGTTAAATTTAAGCTTAAAAGATACATTTTTATTCTGTAGTGATTGCGAAAACAGTCCACGGTTCTCAGGATTATGTTGCAAGAGGAAGGATGCGCATACTCAAAACTGTAACATATTTGCTGCTGTTGTACCGTAGCTTCTTAATGTATTTGTCCATTAAGAATGATGATGACCATTCAGTTCATCCAGCGGGGTTGAAAGTATGGAGCCGTGTGTTCTAAGATGGCTGGTTAGACCTATGTTTGGCTCGAAATGTTCTTTGACAATGTGGACAAAGAATGCTTGACGTTCCAGGAGGAGGATCTCCTGCAGTGGTTTTTCTGCCCAGCCTTTTCTTCACAGCTCTTGCAGTCCTTGTTGCTTCACAAGTGACTGCACCTTTGCATAATGATGTAGTCCACGAAATCCGGATCTTGGCAGCAGTCTGCCAGGTGTCATGATGTTCAAGCGATGTATTGCTTGGCCAGTTTGTGTCTGACTTCTTGCTAACAGCCCCTGTGGTTGTCGATTACGGACACAAACATAATTACAAATGGAAGAATGAACAATGCGGCTGGAAAGCCTCACTCACTCACTCACTCACTCACTCACTCACTCACTCACTCACTCACTCACTCGCACGCACGCACGAACGCACGCACGCGCGCACGGACGCACACACACACACACACACACACACACACACACACACACACACACACACACACACAACTATATTAAACCACTAAAAGTAAAATCAAAACGTTTTTCTGGAAACGTATAAATTATATGGCGCAAAACGCACATTACAGTCGTTGCTTCTCTTATTTAATATTATGCACAACAAACACAGTTCTGTAATGGAATAACTAGAAGATGTCGGGGCTCATCAGTTAGAAACAGTATATTTATTTTAGCTGTATTTTCAAGTAATAAAATAAATACAACGTTGTTAGCAGTTTTGCTTATTTACATAACTTGAAATCAATGAACAGAATTGTTTGTTAACAAGCAGCTGAACATGAAAATACACTTTCTCCATAGCTACTTTCACCAAGCTTCTCAAACCACAGCAGTAAAGTAACATTACAATCAGCAAACAGGAGAAGAAAACAAGCACCCACACACATAATGAAATCTGTTTTGATGATGATGATGATGATGATGTTGATGATTGGAGGCCATGGTAAAAAGCATACTATGAAACAAGAAGTGACACACTCGTCGTGTTCCGAGTTTCATATCAAATAGCTCGTAAATTCACATGTATGTTTGGCACCCACAGAAGTAGAATAAGACTAGAGGACACACTAGGCAGCTTACAAACTGAGTGACCCCCACCGGGATACGAACCTGTCACCTCTAAATGACGACAGGGCCTGCTGTAGGGACGAGTGTACTTCGACGCATGACCAACTAGACACCCCGTGAACAAGTGTCACCATTAGCTAAATCTGTCATCCACATGGTTCCACAACTATGGAGTATGGACATAATCAGTGTCTAGTTTGTATGTTGCCTTGTGTCCTCTAGTCTTGACTTATGTTTTCTACTTTTATAAGCGCCAAACAATATATGTGAATGTATTTAATGGGTTCCCAAATTGATATTTTATGTCATTATATGTGTCGCATGCCCTGTACACTGTGTAATGGACAGCATATCTTTAATGAAAACTGGTACATCTGGAATAGAGTTGGTACAAACATGCCCACTTGAACATACAGCAGCCATGGCAACACCGTGTCTCATGGCAGGCCATAGGGGGGTATCATCAGTGCCGGACTGGTCACTGTATACTTCACACCATGACGGTCATCTTCTTCTCAGAGATCTGATTCGGCACTCACCAGCTCCACATGGGATGATCAGCTATAGTGGCTGAAGGCTGACAGATTACCAGTTGTTGTTAAATGTGTATAAGCTTTATGACCCATTTAGTCACAATGTAAGAAATTCACGCTCAGTGATCAGTGTTAAGCGAACGCGAGCACACAACACACACAAACATGCACAACACACACACACACACACACACATATGAACGAGAGAGAGAGAGAGAGAGAGAGAGAGAGAGGGGGTAAGAAAGAGAGGGTAAGGGAAAGAGGGTGAAGAGAAAGAGAGAGAGAGAGAGAGAGAGAGAGGGTGAGAGGGTGAGAGAGAGGATGAGAGAGAGAGGGTGAGAGAGAGGGTGAGAGAGAGGATGAGAGAGAGAGAGAGTGAGAAAAAGAAAGTGAGAAAGAGGGTGAGGTAGAGAGAGGGTGAGAGAGAAAGGGTGAGAGAGAGGGTGAAAGAGAAAGGGTGAAAGAGACGGTGATAGAGAGATGAGAGAGCGAGAGGGTGAGAGAGCGAGAGGGTGAGAGAGCGAGAGGGTGAGAGAGAGATAGAGAGAGAGAGGGGGGGAGGGAGAGAGAGAGAGAACATATATTCACGATGACTGGGTGGAAGTTGCTGGTCACGTCATCAGGGGATTCCCCGAAACGTCGTTAACATATTCTTGTTCGCATATCTTATTACAGGACATCGCTGTCAACACCAGCATTTTACCGCTGTTGTGATTTGTGTCAATGTGGTTGCAAGGCAGTCGTCGGTTGTGTACACCCGGGCACAGTTGGATAGACATCCAGCTGTCATATTCAACAGTTATTTGTTGTACACCCGGGCACAGTGGGATAGACATCCAGCTGTCATATTCAACAGTTATTTGTATCACCTGCTCTATTGTGGTTGTTACTTTATCACTTACAGTCCTTGGCAGTTGTTACTTTATCACTTACAGTCCATGGCTGTTGTTACTTTATCACTTACAGTCCATGGCTGTTGTTACTTTATCACTTACAGTCCATGGCTGTTGTTACTTTAATTCCCACAGTTTAAAACAGTTTGTACCCATTATCCTTACTTCCATACGGAGTGTTACTTTAAACCCCAACGTCCAAAAACACTGCTACATAAATCCCTAAGTTTCCAGACAGTCATTAATTTGATATTTACTCCAAATACAGTTGTTATTGTAATATTTACCTTATAAGACATTTGCTATTTTAATCCCTACGGTACAATATAATTAATTTTAATCCACACCGTACAAGTCAAAAGGTACTGTAATCTCCACTGTGTAAGTAACTAGTTACTGTAATCTCTACCATACAAGTCACTAGTTACTGTAATCTCTACCGTGTAAGTAACTAGTTACTGTAATCTCTACTGTGTAAGTCACTAGTTACTGTAATCTCTACCGTGTAAGTAACTAGTTACTGTAATATCTACCATACAAGTCCCTAGTTACTGTAATCTCTACCACACAAGTTACTAGTTACTGTAATCTCTACCGTGTAAGTAACTAGTTTCTGTAATCTCTACCATACAAGTCACTAGTTACTGTAATCTCTACCATAAAAGTCACTAGTTACTGTAATCTCTACCGTTTAAGTGACTAATTACTGTAATCTCTACAATGTAAGTAACTAGTTACTGTAATCTCTACCGTGTAAATAACTAGTCACTGTAATCTCTACCATACAAGTCACTAGTTACTGTAATCCCTACTGTACAAGACAGCTGTTACTTTCATCCCTACCTTACAAGACAGTTGTTACTGTAGTGCAAGACAGTTGTTACTTTAATCCCTACCTTACAAGACAGTTGTTATATTAATCCTACCTCACAAGACAATTGTTACTGTATTACAAGACAGCTGTTACATTAATCACTAACTTACAAGGCAGTTGTTACTGTAGTACAAGTCAGTTGTTACTTTAAACCTACTGTATAAAACAATAGTTACTATAGTACAAGATAATGGTTACCGTAATCCCTAAATTACAAGGCAGTTGTTACTATAGTACAAAACAGTTGTTACTGTAATATTAGCGTAAAAGACAGTTGTTACTTAGTACAACACGGCTGTTCCTATATTACTGCTGCTGTATAAAACAGTGGTTACTGAAATACCGCACAAGACAGTTGTTACTGTAAAACTACCGTACAAGACAGTTGTTACTGTATTAATACCTTACATGCTAGTTATTACCATCATACCAAGAAATGAAATGGGCTGGACTCCAGTACAGTTTAAAAATTACAATGATTAATTTAAAAAAAGGTGGAAAGTTGAACTACCGGGTGTTTGTAAAGTCTCACAATACTTTGTATGTAGAACAAATTTGAAAACTGAAGTAAATGACGCCATTTCAAAATGTGCTCCACAGTCCATCGTGAAGCAATATACAGTGAATGACTATCGTCTGCTGGAGTAATTCTTTGCATCCCAAACAGAATGGCGTTATCAACCACTCAAGAAATAACAACAGACACGTTGCAGAGGGTATTTGACAATATGAAGAGACGTGTACAGTCATGTCTTGAAGCCCATGGTGGACATCTCCAGCACCTGTTATAATGAATACTTCATTGGTACTTTCCAGCTTCCCCAAACAGCGTTAGACCATAGCAGAGACTATTGTAACTAATTTAATAAATTATTTAGGACATTGTTTGATGACATCAAGTACTTAATTTTTCAAATTTGTTCTACATACAAAGTGTAGTGAGATTTTACAAACACCCGGTAGTAACTTTTTAAAAATACAATTTCAAATGAAATAATGAACATTGCGGCTGGAAAGCCTCCGTCAGCGCGCGTGCGTGCACACACACACACACACACACACACACACACACCACACACACACACACACACACACACACACACACACACACACACACACACACACACAACTATATGAAACCACGAATAAGTCAAGTAAAAACGTTATTCCTGGAAACGTATAAATTATATGGCGCAAAACGCACATTGTGTCCCATGGACGCCACTGGCATTGGTCAGCTGACAGACGCAACACAATAAGAACAATCTAAGTAAAGGCGAAATAAGTTATGGGAGAGATTTGGTGGGGGTGGGGGAGATGTCAACCTATATAGAGAAGGCACCAGTGGAATATGCACAGAGCACGAAAGGAAGGGGAGGACACACAAACTCAGCGGTGGGAACGATAGGCAATGAGCAGTGAGAGGATCAGATTATTAAAGAAATAAAACAGATGACATGAAGCTGTGTTGGAAATCGAGTTCATGTGGCGAAAGAGACCCCAACTGAAACATTAGGCGGTTTTTGAGTCTTGCAATCTTTTGCATGGAATGTACAAGATTTAACAGCCGTGATAAGAAACAACACAGTGATCCGCACTGCTGAACTGTGTAGACACCGGTTTATGAGCACTACACTAACATCCAAGAGATGTTGCCTAAATCTGTCGGTTACACTTAATTCTATTTCACAGATGTAATTCATGCCGTATCGATTGCAGATAATGGTGTTTTTTCAGTCAGATCCTCTCATCAATTACTCATCAGTCATTCACATGCCTCTGTTTGTGTACCATTACCCTATTTATTTCCTCTTTACCCATCTCACTCGTATCTTCCCTATAGAGTTTGACACTTCTCTTCCTTTAATACCTGTTACTGCTTTACTTAAGCTTCCCTCACTGTTTCGCTTCCTGTCATCTGACTTGCGGAGTTCGTTTCACATAGATTTTGTGTCCTGCATTCAAGCGTCCGCAGGAACCACACTTTAACAGCACAGAGAACATTTGTATTGTGTGTTGTTTAAATGCAGTTGTATTTGTGTTTTTGTGTACAGGCGAATGGTTTATAGCTGCAACGTCATTTTCTCACTTGTTATTGTGACACTTTAAAGCTTACCAGTTCCTCTTTATATAAAAGAAAAAATTACCAATTTTTACTTGTAAACCTACTGTCCAAATTAGTTGTTACTTTAATCCCCACCGTCCAAGCTAGTTATTACTTTAATCCCCACTGTCCAAGCTAGTTGTTACTTTAATCCCCAAAGTCTAAGCTAACTGTTACTTCAATCCCCAGTCCAAGTAATTGTTACTTTAATCCCCACCGTACAAACTAATTGTTACTTTAACCCCACCGTCCAAATTAGTTGTTACTTTAATCCCCACCGTCCAGGCTAATTGTTACTTTAATCCATACCATCCAAGCTAGTTGTTACTTTAATTCCCACCATTAAAGCTAGTTGTTATTCCCCTTCCCCAATAATAAAAACCAGCAGATATTTTACTCTCTACCGTTCAAGCCAATTGTTATTTTAATCACTACCATCCAAGCTGGTTGTTACTTTAATCCATACTGTGCAAGCTTGTTGTTACTTTAATCCTCACCGACGAAGCTAGTTGTTATTCTAATCCCTACCACAACAGGTCAGTTAACATCCACCATAAAAGTAAGTTGTTACTTTAATCCCTGCCACCAAAGCTGGTTTCTTTAATCCCTACCATAACAATCAGTTGTTATTTTAATTCCTACAATACAAGCGGGCGGCTATGTAAATCCTGTTAATTTAATCGCTACTTTCCCAGAAAATCCTTATACAAACTAGATTTGTAGGCATCTACATATACATACACTACAAGAAGATAGCAAAAAGTCATAAATTGTTAGTGCATTTTTAACATATTGGAACTTATAATAGTTTAGCCTCTGGTCTGGTGTGAATACAGTCTAGCATTGTCTATAAATGCAGTCTAGACATCTGTCTGATGTATAAACAGTCTAGAAACCTGTCTCACGTAAATGCAATCTAGGAATCTGTCTGATGTAATTATAACCAGGAATCTGTATGATGTAAATACAATTTAGGAACTTGCATGATGTAGATACAATTTAACAACTCGTATAGTGTCAATACAGACTATAGCAACAAGTCTGATATAAATACAATCTGGCAACTTGTCTAATACAATAAATGCAATTTAGCAACTTGTCTTATGTAAATACGATCTGATAATTTGTCTGATATAAATACAATCAAGCAATTTGTCTGATATAAATACAATTTAGCAACCTATCTGATATAAATACAATCTAGCAACTTGTCGGATTCAATTAATACACTCTAGAAACTTGTCTGATTTAAATACAGTATAGAAACGTGGTTGATGTACACACCGTTAAGCATCCTGTCGTTTGTAAATACAATCTAGCAACTTGTCTTATATAAATACAATCCAGCAACTTCTCTGAAATAAATACAATCTAGCAATTTGTCGGATGTAAATATAATTTAGCATCCGATCTTATGTAAATAAAATCTGGAGTAAAGGTAGTCTTGTGGAAAGTGATAGAACGTCGCATATATTAGGCATTGCATTATGCAATTGTGTGAACTGTTTCCTTGCACACCGACTTTCCTTTCAAAATACAATTTCAGCTCCGAGGCTGGTGACGAATCCAGACTTACGAGCTAGTAAGTAAGAGTACAATCAACTGTGCTAGCTAGTTCGTCAGCAGCGCACATCGTCGGTCGGCTAGCATGGGCTCTTTCGCAGTCCAGGGTTTGCATTGCTGCCTCTTTCGGCAACACTCGAGCGTTTGAACATAACCTAGTGCCAGAAATTGCATTTGGAAAGGGAAGGTAATGTACAATGGAACTGTTCACCGCATAACATATTGTACAGAACATAGCTGCATGGCCGTACTAGTGTAGTCTGGTCCGCGGATGGTGGATAGCCTCTAATAGAATTTAGCCGCGACTTTGAGAGAGTTTGTTTTCCAAACAGGCGTGGTCACTGGAAGGAGGCGAGTTAGTTCGTGGGGCACATGTCTCTGTGAAATACCTACAACTGTAGCATGACCATGAGCGGGTCGGAGGCCCCATACATATCCTCTCCTTTCCTTTTTAGACAACGGCTAATGGGGTCAAACCACACACAAACCCGTGGAAAGCAATGGAAAACCACCGTTTTATGTATGTATAATTTGTAAAACATGCTTCTTAAGAAATTGGATCTATGTAACAGCTTTAATGGATATTCCAATGGAGTCACCACTACCACAGGAAGCCTCGTGTGCTGCAGGAGATACCCGACCGCCACCACGCTGCTGTATGCAAATAACACGTTACAATAGTTTGAACATTGGTACTTGGAATGTAAGAACTCTTATACATAATGGGCGGGCGAAAAGCACCAAGAATAAAATGGATAGAATGAATGTCAATATTTATAGGTGTTAAAAGGAATGCAAAATAGTAGGTGGCGTAATTCTTGATCAACAGAGTACAAAAACATTTAAAAGATTTTGGAACATTTCAAATAAAGTGCTGTTAGTGAAACTCTAATAAACCTCTGGACACCAGTCAAACACACGCATAAGCAACAACAGCAGACCGCGCAGAAGAAAATCTGCATATATTTTATAATAAGTTAGACCTGGCCCCTGGGTCAGTGCACACAACTTTTGAAATAACAATTCAACCCAGGGACTTCTATTCAAAAGTAGGTAATGAAAAAAGTGTACGGGGTGACGTGTGGTTATGATCCAGGTGGAAAGAAAGATCGAGATAACAGAGTAAAAGAGTAGAAAAAGCAGAATCTCGTGATATGACTGGTGAAAGCTCAATCACCAACTGTGATTATGGACTTGGAAAAGCCTTGGAAACAATTTTAGCAATTACATTGACTACATACGTGTACTTATTCCTAGGTGATTCAGTGGCAGTTTGGTAGGAGCAAGCTCTAGACCAGAAGCAGACTGTCAGAAAGATCATATTCCAGTTACAGTAAAGATATGGTTAAAAGTTACGACTACAAAGAAGACTCACAAAACATTAAGTTAGATCTATCATTACTTAAAACATACACTGTAATTAGGAATCTAAGCAAAGCGCAAATATAATGACTTAATGGCAATGCAGACTATTGATGAACAAAACAACAGGGTATGTTGTGTGAATCTATACAAGAGACCATTCAACTCATATATAGCTTTTAATAACGAAAGGGGTGACAAATAAAATTATGAAGATAACGGATGGTAGAAGAAAAAACAAGCGCGATAAGGAAGAATATATTAATAATGGAAAACATAAAGAAATAGTAAACAAAGAACAAGACGATAGTTGGCTGAATCAGAAATGCCTTGGTAGAGACCAAGGGAAAGAAACATACTCCACATAAGATACAAGTAAAGGACTTCTTTTTATCGCATGAGACATATTGGGTAAATTGTGCTCGTTATTGTGCTACACCATTCGTCACTCGATAGATGTTGTGGTTAATATCACGAGGCCCTGTATCTATATTAAGATTTGTCGAAATGGGCGCCAAGGTCAATAAAGAAAAACTCCGTACCTATGGGGATTCGAAACAACTGGCGCCGGGTATGCA
>JACEFZ010024437.1:0-122500 GCA_014155875.1 Cepaea nemoralis | reverse complement strand
ATGTATGTATGCCATCAGTAAACACTGCTCACAAAGTGGGTGTATTGTAAAAAGAAAAAAAGGGGGGTGGGGGGGTTAAGCAAATTTTACAAGAATAACATGTCCCACATAAGATATAGAAATGGTAGACTCCTTATTTTGATAAGAACAGTAGAGAGAAAAGATCAAGCCAGCTGAAACTTCTGCATCAATTCGGTGCAACCCGATTGAGGAATTCTTGAGAGTGCATCGTAAGTGCATCTGTTACAGACATGAACAATCAGACCTGGACAACAATGTGTAGGTAGACTGTTTGCAGTCATTAGAAAGGTTGCATTCAAGCAATTAGTTCAGCTGATGCTGTCTCCAGAGGGGAAGGTTCAAGGCCGGCTCCGTGAATATCCAGTACTTCCTGTCTCTGGCGCTGGTTGTACACTGACAGATTGCTGTTCGCCTGTCTCTTGATGCTGTCTTCGCACTTGTATCATTGCCTACGTCTTGCTAGCTCGCTTTAATCTTTTACTTGAATATGGTTTTGATAATCAAGTCCTTTAATGTGGTGAAAACATCTTATGTGTCTATTGTTAGTTATTTTCTCCAGCTGTCTTTTAATTTCCAACTCCAATGAAACTTTAAACATCTTTTCTTTTATTCAGTAAATGCGACCTATCCGTTATCACTGTAGCATTAGGCTATTGTAAATAAACATAATAACAAATAACAACTCTGATAGCAGGAACGTGCAGTGGGTATGTTATGTGTTAGGATTATCATATTTTATAGACCTTAGTGTACAGAGGAATAGGAGCCATTTTTGTACTCCCATAGCGAAGGTCGAGATCTGACAGCAAATTCTCGCCCGACCCCTCTCATGCCATTGTTGGTGTAACATCCTGATCATTACTATAATAGACTCACGAACAGAGTATAGAACATACATGTCTTTGTGTACAGAACATACATGTCTTTGTGTACAGAATATATCTGTCTTTGTGTACAGAACATATCTGTGTTTGTGTACGGAACATACATATCTTTGTGTACAGAACATATCTGTCTTTGTGTACAGAACATACATGTCTTTGTGTACAGAACATACTTGTCTTTGTGTACATAAAATACATGTCTTTGTGTACAGAACATATCTGTCTTTTTATACAGAACATACTTGTCTTTGTGTACAGAACATATCTGTCTTTGTGTACAGAACATACATGTCTTTGTGTACAGAACATACATGTCTTTGTGTACAGAACATACATGTCTTTGTGTACAGAACATACATGTCGTTGTGTACAGAACATACCAGTCTTTGTGTACAGAAGATACATGTGTTTGTGTAAAGAACATACATGTCTCTGTGTACAGAACATACATGTCTTTGTGTACAGAACATACATGTATTTATGTACAGAACATACTGTCTTTGTGTAAGGAACATAATGTCTTTGTGTACAGAATATACCTGTCTTTGTGTACAGAACATACATGTCTTTGTGTACAGAACATACATGTCTTTGTGTACAGAACATACATGTCTTTGTGTACAGAACATACATGTCTTTGTGTACAGAACATATCTGTCTTTGTGTACAGAACATATCTGTCTTTGTGTACGGAACATACCTGTCTTTGTGTACATAACATACATGTCTTTGTGTACAGAACATGCATGTCTTTGTGTACAGAACATAGATGTCTTTTGTGTACAGAACATACCTGTCTTTGTGTACAGAACATACCTGTTTGTGTGTACAGAACATACATGTCTTTGTGTACAGAACATACGTGTCTTTGTGTATGAAATAATTTGCACTGTTATTATTATGCAACAGAAGAAAATAGGATATTAACGTTACTGAAGAAGGGATTAGTCATGTATCATTGCGACTGTCCAGTATTGGTCAGCTTGGGGCTACTCATTGAAGACTAAGACAGCCCCAGTCACGACAGCGTCTTCAAGTGGCGGGGACAAGGCGCAATAACGGGAAACGCTGGTCTTGTGGGCGCATCGATCTCTGGTGGCTGCAAGCTAACATCCCGGCCTAAATCTCTCAACTAAGATGGGTGTAGGCCGGCGTCAGCACCACATTAAAAGAAAAGACAGCTATAAAAAGTGTTAGGGTTTGAGTTTGGGAGGGTGGGAGGAGGGAGGTGTTGGCTGGAGTGTTGAAAGATACAGAACTCTGCGGTAACTGGCGGCAAAGATCAGCTCAGGCTAATCGATAAAACGGCTAGCCTGTGATTGAAAGAGTTAATTCTTGTTTTGGCTTGGCGCTAAGAGATTTACTGCCAACCCCAATAACCACGTGACTGGCAGCACGTTGTTGTTGTTGTTGTTGTTGTGTGTATGATCAGGGCGCGCCTCGTTCACTAATCGACTCACGCACGATTGTTCATGTTTTAGACTTGGGTTTCTTCAACGATAAGATCGTAAAATGAATAGCATGTTGCTGAATTATTATATATTATAACGAATAACAGTTTGTGGGATGATTTCATTTGGTATTACACAACATTATTCTAGATGATTCACCATCATCATCCACTTTTGATGTCAAGCGTTGTGGGGAGGAATAATAGCGTTCTTGTGCGCGATGGGTGGCACTAGATTGTGTCACTAAATGTGAATGTGCAATGTCTACAATGTCGTCAATCCATTTTCTTCTCAGGCCTCCTCTTGCTCCGGTGTCATATCTTTGGTGTAACGCCAGTGCTGATAACTTAAGGTATTGGCTTTTAACAAGATCTTCTGCCTTTAAATGTATGTGGCACAAGGTGCTGATCCCACTGTCAGTCAGATAACATAATTTCTTATTCAATCTCGGACAGTTAAGTTGGCGGCTCTTCTCAAGCATCGCACATCGCAGGTGTTGATTTTGCGTAATCGTGATTTTGATAATATCCAAGTGAGAAATTTGTAACATAGGGTTGGTGTGAATATGCTTTTTATTATCTGTCGTTTGGCTGACATAGGAGTGTATGAATTTGTCACTATGGGTAATAGTTGGTATATATGCGCGTTTCCTTTTTGATATCTGGTTTCGATTCTATGTCTGTTTTGCCATCCTCCATGATCATAAGTTACTTAGTTGCATATCCTTTACAGGACGTCTCAGTTACCACTAGCAGTTTTTGCTGTTGTGATCTCTTGGCAAGTTTACGTTCAGTAGTTTGCCATGGCTTTCTGAACGACCGACACCCATACCATTTCTTAAAAAAAAAAAAAAACCAACACAAGGCGGTATGCTGCCAAATCGTTCGCAGTTGTGTTTCGAATGCTGGTATGCAGGCTAACGAACTGAGCCCGTAACCTCTTCGCCACGGAGATGGCCTCTGTGATCATACTTCCTAGGTATTTACATTCATAAAGTTGTATCAGAGGTGCACTATATCAGTATATTTAGTGGACAACGGTATCTGCAATCTTGCCATACTTCGACTTTGTTCTGTTTTATATTCATATCGTATTTTCTGCTGCATGAATTCAGCTTATTAGTATGGTTCTGCCTTCGTCGCTGTAAAACAGACACTGATCCTCTACAAATAAAAGTTCATTGTATTGCGAGTGGATCTGTTTTGTTTTTTCTTTCCATCTAACGTAAAGAGTTCGAATTTGTGTGAATCTGTTCTGTCTAGGCTTGCTTCTTCAGATCTGTCCTTGTAGATCTGGAATTGTAGTGTGAATCTGTTCTGTCTAGGCTTGCTTCTTCAGATCTCCTGTCCTTGTAGATTTGGAATTGCAGTGGGAGAGAGCACACACCCCTGTCTCACTCCTGTATTGATTGTGAACATATCTCACTTACCATACCTTCTAGTGGTCTAACTGCACTTTGGCTCGAATAGTACTAGCTTGGATGTTTTATATTAATTGTCCTTGTATCCCGCAGTGTCCATGAATGGCCCCTAACTTAGATCTTTCTACTCTGTCCAAAGCCATGTCCCGATCTACAGACAAATATTCTGCTGGTCAGATGATTAAATCCTGTAATGAATATAATTTCTTCGAATGATGAGGTCTTATAGCGAATGATAGCTGTTGAATGAGTAAGTCTAAAAAATATGTCCGCTGAATGATTAGATCTCCAAAAACGTGTCTGTTGAAATGAGGTCTCCAAAATGTGTCCGCTAAATATCTATCTCTATCTGATAGCGTTTTCATTATACATACATCTCACATCATGTAATAGTTTGCTAAATGGTCAGATCAGAACAGAAATACAGGTGTGCTGAATGAAAACCTTGATTAGATCCGAACCTAATGAAGCATTCAGTAAAACGTCAAGTAAGGGCTCAGTGGCATGCTAACAGGCTTCTTTGCAATATGGTAGAAACAGTACAAAGTAGCGGGCCCGCTAGAGACTATAGGATACATGGTGCCACACCCAGCATTGTTTTGACGTAATTGGCACTTGATGGGTGATGCGGTCCGTATCACACCGGCCTCCTTTACTTCCAAGGGCACATGTGAGTTCCATGTCTAGCCTGGATCAACCCTGACAGCCCATGATACTTGTCCATATATTTGTCTCAGTAGGGATTCTAAGGTACCATGTTTAGCCTGGATTAACCCTGACAGCCCGTGATACCTGTCCATATGTTTGTCTCAGTAGGGATTCTAAGATACCATGTTTAGCCTGGATCAACCCTTACAGCCCGTGATACCTGTCCATATGTTTGTCTCAGTGGGGATTCTAAGATACCATGTTTAGCCTGGATCAACCCTTACAGCCCGTGATACCTGTCCATATGTTTGTCTCAGTAGGGATTCTAAGGTACCATGTTTAGCCTGGATCAACCCTTACAGCCCGTGATACCTGTCCATATGTTTGTCTCAGTAGGGATTCTAAGGTACCATGTTTAGCCTGGATCAACCCTTACAGCCCGTGATACCTGTCCATATGTTTGTCTCAGTAGGGATTCTAAGATACCATGTTTAGCCTAGATCAACCCTTACAGCCCGTGATACCTGTCCATATGTTTGTGTTTGTGGGGATTCTAAGGTTCCATGTTTAGCCTGGATCAACCCTGACACCCATGATACTTGTCCATATATTTGTCTCAGTGGGGATTCTAAGGTGCCAGCTCCATATTTGTTAGACCAGTCAGCATTGTTTGGCAGATGTGATCAATAACATTGCCGGCCGCCGTTATTTCTTGGGGCATTTCCTAGTACCAGTTTCAGGCTGGGATACCCAGGTGGCCAGGTCAGTTGAAGTAAAATCCGCGGCTGGGTGGATATTCGACCACTTGACCACGACCAGGGAGGAAAGCGTGCTAGACACTGCATATGAAACACGAGCACAGTATTGAGAATAGAGCATGAGTTCTCTAGTTCTGGAACATGAAACACGAGCACAGTATTGAGAATAGAGCATGAGTTCTCTAACTCTGGAACATGAAACACGAGCACAGAATTGAGAATAGAGCATGAGTTCTCTAGTTCTGGAACATGAAACATGAGCGCAGTATTGAGAATAGCGCGTGAGTTCTCTAGTTCTGGAATAAATCTCACATTGCCTAGCGCATCCATCTTATTATAAATAGTCAGTGAAGCAGACATACTTTCCTCTGGTGTGGTATTATATCCTGAAAACGTTTCTCCCATTTTTCGTATTTTAAAATTAATAATCACATATTTTTTGCACTTTGCCAAAGAAGTCAAGAGAAGAAAAGAACAAGACAACTGTGAACTAGAGAGAGGTTCATTGACTGAACTACTTGGGATTCAATTGTCTGCAAACATCAGAGCTTGCCGTCATCCAAGCTTCTTTTGAGGACCGCCATTAAAAGCTTTTTCAAATATGGCTTTCGTTGCGCTTCCGGTTGCTTCTAGCGCCGCTTCCTGCTCACTGTTTCAAAGAGTGGCTATTGTGAAAAACAAAAATTGATTGGCCGCGGACAAGCTCGAGTGGGGCTTCTAGGGTTTCAGGGATCAGAGCTAAAATATCAGTTATAGAGACGGTTGCAGTTATTTACTGGCAGGAGCGTATTAGATGGCTGAGTGTAAACCAAACATATTGTCACAGTCTGGATAACCGCCATTCTGCAGGCTGTGATGATATCTTTCTGTGGCGTATCACGCCACAACGTATCTGGTTACCGTACATGTTAGAGCTAATAGTTTAGATTACAGGAACCGACAAGTTACATCTTCCTCTTCGTCACTTATCTCGGCAACCGCATTTGTTGTGTTGTGTCTGTTTACGCTAGGCTGCGATGCTATTTCCTTTCGGTCGAAACATCCGACTTCTACTGTAAATTTGTTTGCATCTGGGCTGCCTCTGTCCAACTATTGCCCGTCAGTGACATTCTGTGAGACCACGACTGCCTATACCTTAACTTCATTTATGTTAACATTTTATGTTGTACTGGTACTGCTTCTCTTCAGCTTTACACATGTTAACATTTTCTGTTGTACTGGGACTGCCTCTCCTCAGCTTTACACATTGTATAGTGTTCTGCTGTACTAGGCTCGCCTCGCTTCAATTTTACAAATTATATATTTTATTGTTTCGGGGTTGCCTCTAATAAGCATTACACAAGCTATTTTATTCTGTTGTACCAGGTTCTTCCCCGCAACTTTACACAAGCTATATTATTTTATTGTACCGGGGTTCCTCCACGCAACTATACACAATGTATGATATTCTTTTATTTTTCTGTTTTGTTCGCTCGCTTAAACTCAAGCGTAGTCCTTACACTTTACTGTTTAAGTAGTAAAGGACTGAATTTTGCGTGCGGGCTTTGCTTTCCCTTTTACCGGTGTCCCTCGCCATTCAGGCGAGCCCACTCCGACTTCAGAGGTACTTGTAATTAACGTCCCCAAGTAAAGGACGGAGTATGATATTCTATTATAGCGGGGTTCGTCCCCGCAAATATACACAAGCTATGATATTCTATTGTAGATCAGGAAATCAACATCCGGATTGGTAAGGCAGCAACAACAATGAACAGGTTAAGAAAAAGAGTCTGGGAGAACAGGAAGCTTACTGCCAAAACAAAAGTCCTTGTCTATCAAGCCTGTGTCCTTAGTACTCTTCTTTATGGCAAGTGAAACCTGCACAACTTTCTCACACCAAGAGAAACGTTTAAACAGCTTTCATATGCGGTGTCTGCGAAGAATTCTTGGTATTAAGTTTTTTTTGTTTTTGTTTTTAAAATTCGCATATCCTTAACAGGACATCGCTGTCAACAGCAGCATCTTTCAGCTGTCTGTTGATTTCTTGGCAAGATTACGCTCAGTAGTTTGCCATTGCTTTCTGAGCGGCCGGCTCAGCTATCGCGCAAGTCACCAGCGGGGGTAGAACCGCTCCTAGCTCTCGCCCACTACGAGACTCTGCGTGATAAACGGGATTACGGAGAAAGTGTTGTAACCCCTCAGCCAGAGAGACAATATCACAAATAATGAAGTATCGGAAAGATCAGGTTGTGTGACGGTTTATTCCATGCTCAGTCTTCGTAGACTTAGATGGATAGGACATGTTAGGAGGATGGACGATTGTAGAATACCAAAGGACATCTTTTTTGGTGAATTACAGGGTCGGCCTCTACTACGATACAAAGATGTGTGTAAGCAGGACATGATTGATACAGGTATTGATAATGCACATTGGGAGCAAGTCGCCACTGAACGTGTTGCATGGAGGGCAAACATCAGAAATGGAATAAAGACAAAGGAGAAAAATTATTGCAGATAGGTCACATACCGAGCGTGTGAGACGTAAGATGGTGTATGATGGTGGAAATGACCACGTGTTCACATGCACCCACTGTGAACGAACATTTACAGCGCGAATTGGCCTTATCAGTCACATTCGCTACCGCCATGGGTAAAAGTTATTATGCCTTTTTGAAGCACAAACTATCGTCTGTCAAGACGGCAAGGTGCCAATATATATGGTTTCAAAGTATAAAGGCAAGAGGCTCGACCTCATTGTACCTGGTTGTATACCATATAGAGTTAAAAGAGGTGTGGCCAAACAAGAACACTACGCAGGAAGCCAAAGAAGAATAATAAACCAACACAGAACTGGTGTCGTGAGCCGCTACACGCTGCAAGATTTGCTGAGGAGGGGATCCGAGCACTTATGGACTGAATGGTTCGATGTGCAATGATGATGATCTGTCGACTAACTAACTAACTAAATATACCACATGGATCGGTCTTGTTCCGCACAAGGTTTGCCGAAATTGTCGCCGAGAGAACGAACTCCTTAGCTCCAGCGACGATCTTCAGGAGTCACCGAAAAAAGGTTCACTCGTGAACCGAGAGCGGAGCGCGAGGCATATACATGACCACTTAGGAATGGAGACACACCTGCTCCAAACATGCAATAATATTGTGGTATATCGGGGTTGCCTTCCTGTAACTGTTGTGCACACTCCAAACATGCAATAATATTGTGGTATATCGGGGGTTGCCTTCCTGTAACTGTTGTGCACACTCCAAACATGCAATAATATTGTGGTATATCGGGGGTTGCCTTCTCGTAATGTTGTAGACACCTTACATGTCGTTGTTACGCTTGCTGAAATGTCGTGGCCGTGTAGTGTTCTGGTCAACTCACGTGTCCTGGACTACACACGCACAATGGCAGGGTTCAGTGCCTTCCCAGGGGCACAGCTTCAGGATTAACTCAGCTTAAGCATAGAAGAAAGGATATGAGCGCTCATTCTTAAATATCCGGTGTGCTGATGCTAAGGTAGCGGGTTTAACCCCTACACCTATCATTTGGACTAAAATGTTAAAATCGGAGTGGGGTCCCCGGATGATAAGATACAGTGGTAATAAGGAAAGCTAATCTATACGCAAAAATCAGTCCAGTGCACTAGAAGTGGTAGAACACGACAGACTACGCTTGAGTTCAAAGCGAGCAAACGTAATAAAAAACAAAACAAACTCGGCTTCATAACGCTGGCTACAGAAATGTGTGGGAGGACGCAAAGGTTCCTGGCGTGATACTGACCAGACACTAGCCACTGGTCACTAGAGATAAAACCCGGTGCAATGAGTTCGATCCTCTAGACTTTTAAGCGACAATTAACTTAATATACAAGCCGCCAAGCCTACGGACGCTGATGCATATGTTGGGGGAAGAAGCTGAGCACATATGGACTTATTCGGTGTGCAAGGAATAAACCCCAACAGATATAGCAAACAAACAAACAAACTGGCTAATTAACTTAAACATATTGTCACATGAACTGTTCAAACTGATTCAAGAATACAGACAGTGATAGCCAGGACAACAATAAAGGACAGCCGCTGTGGAGACAAGAACACTCACCTTGTGGTCGCCATGGAGCGTGGGCCGGGTCAAGGGAACCTTTGCTGAGCGGCGTCAACGGGTTGGAATAACCTGGGGATAGATGAACCACGTGACGTAAGCGTTGGTTTCTCCATATAGGTTGTTATAGTTGTTTCTAACACTCGTCGTTAAGTTTTTGTCATTCATCGTTATGTTTTTGTCATTCATCGTTATGTTTTTGTCATTCATCGTTATTGTTTTGTAATTCATCGGTAAGTTTTTTTTTATTCATCGTTATGTTTCGAGCATTCATCGTTATGGTTTTGTCATTCATCGTTATTGTGTTGTAATTCATCAGTAAGTTTTTGTCATTCATCGTTATGTTTCTAACATTCACAGTTATGTTTTGTCATTCATCGTTATGTTTTTGTCATTCATCGTTATGTTTTTGTCATTCGTCGTTATGTTTCTGTCATTCATAAGTATGTATTTGTCATCCATCATTATAGTTTTGTCATTCATCGTTATGTTTCTAGCATTCATTGTTATGCTTTTGTAATTCATCGTAATGTTTTTGTCATTCATCGTAATGTTTTTGTCATTCATCGTAATGTTTTTGACATTCATCTTTATGTTTTTGTCACTCATCTTTTCGTTTCTATCATTCATCGTTATGTTTTTATCATTCATCGTTATGTATTTGTCATTCATCGTTGTGTTTCCGTCACTAACTGTTATTTTATTTGTCACTCATCTTTATGTTTCTGTCATTCATCGTTATGTTTTTATCATTCATCGTTACGTATTTGTCATTCATCGTTATGTTTCTGTCATTAACTGTTATTTTTTTGTCACTCATCTTTATGTTTCTACCATTCATCGTTATGTTTTTTGTCACTCATCTTTATGTTTCTATCATTCATCGTTATGTTTTTGTCAGTCATCTTTATGTTTCTACCATTCATCGTTATGTTTTTGTCACTCATCTTTATGTTTCTATCATTTATCGCTATGTTTTTTGTCAGTCATCTTTATGTTTCTATCATTCATCGCTATGTTTTTGTCACTCATCTTTATGTTTCTATCATTTATCGCTATGTTTTTGTCACTCATCTTTATGTTTCTATCATTTATCGTTATGTTTTTGTCACTCATATTTATGTTTCTATCATTTATCGCTATGTTTTTTGTCAGTCATCTTTATGTTTCTATCATTCATCGCTATGTTTTTGTCACTCATCTTTATGTTTCTATCATTTATCGCTATGTTTTTTTCACTCATCTTTATGTTTCTATCATTTATCGCTATGTTTTTGTCACTCATCTTTATGTTTCTATCATTTATCGCTAAGTTTTTTGTCAGTCATCATTATGGTTTTGTAAAGTATTATTTTTTTTTTGGGTTTACTTATTCTTTGTATGCGAAGATCGAGCACTTCACACACCAGCGACAGTATATTTCATAAGAGTAACGTTATGCCATGAGAGTACTTTAATGCCATGAGAGTACCTTTATGCCATGAGAGTACCTTTATGCCATGAGAGTACCTTTATGCTTTGAAAGTACCTTTATGCTTTGAGAGTACCTTTATGCCATGAGAGTAACTTTATTCCATGAGAGTACCTTTATGCCATGAGAGTATCTTTATGCCATGAGAGTACCGTTATGCCATGATAGTACCTTTATACCATGAGAGTTCCTTTATGCCATCAGAGAACCTTTATGCCATGAGTGTACCGTTATGCCATGATAGTACCTTTATGCCATGAGAGTACCTTTATGCCATGAGAGTACCTTTATGCCATGAGAGTACCTTTATGGCCTGAGAGTACCGTTATGCAATGAGAGTACATATATGCCATAAGAGTAACGTTATGTCATGAGAGTACCGTTATGCCATGAGAGTACCTTTATGCCACGAGAGTACCTTTATCTGGACATATTCAAGCAGCCGGCACATCCCAGGTGCATTTGATTGTTTATTGTCTACAAGGTTAGGCATGCCAAGATAGGCATGCCAATGCCTATTTACAGCCAGGTAGGCAGCCAGGTGAATCTAGTCCTGTTAGTCTTAAGAATACAACACCCCAGGTTAGGCACCGATTCACTTCAGCCAGGTAATAGACATAGGTTGCAAACCGTTATGCTATTAATCAATTAAAATACATGCATTGTAATACAACACAACTGACTGTAGATGGGCCGCTTAGTCACACACTGGAAGAGTGCATGGTTTGTGATCAACATGAAAGCAAAACAAAAAAAAAAGAAAAAGAGAGAGAGAAAAAAAAATAGAGCAAGTAAGAAAATGAAAAAAAAAACAACAACAACAAAACAACAATAGAAAACAAGAACTAAAGAAAGAATACAGACGGCGAGAATGAAAACACAGAATCCGGTTAAATGAAAGAAATACCTTGTGAGGTTCTCCACTGAGCTCCATGCATGCCTGCCTCCAGAGATGTCTTGCCCACACTGGAGAATGTCGGAGAGTAGGCTAGTGAAGAGAGACAAGATTGGGATATAGTCAAGTGAAGATTGACATGACTGGGATATAGTCTAATGAAGAGAGAGAGAGAGAGATGTCTGTGATATAATCTAGTGAAGGTAAATATGCCTGGGTTATAGTCAAGTGAAGAGAGACATGACTGGGATATAGTTAAGTGAAAAGTGACATGACTGAGATATAGTCTAATGAAGAGAGAGAGAGAGAGAGAGAGAGAGAGAGAGAGAGAGAGAGAGAGAGAGAGAGAGAGAGAGAGAGAGAGAGAGAGAGAGAAGAGAGAGAGAGAGAGAGAGAGAGAGAAATGTCAGTAACATAGTCTTTTTTCGCATATCCTTTACAGGACATCGCTGTCAACATCAACATCTTTCAGCTGATTGTTGATTTCGTAGCAAAATTATGCTCAGTTATTTGCCATTGCTTTCTGAGCGACTGGCTCACATACCCCGTAAGTTACCGACGCGGAGAGAACCACTACCAATTTTCGCGCACGTCACGTTACTCACGAGAGTATACGGGATTACGGAGAAAATCATGTAACACCTAGACCAGGGAGTCCGGCGTGATATAGTCTAGTGAAGAGAAATATGTCTGGCTTATAGTCTAGTGAAGAGAAATATGTCTGGCTTATAGTCTAGTGAAGAGAGACAATTCTGTGGTATAGACTAGTGAAGAGAGACATCTCTGTGATATAGTCTAGCGAAGAGAAACATGTCTGTGATATAGTCTAGGGAAGAGAGATAGTCTGGGTTATAGTCTAGGGAAGAGAGATAACTGTGGTATAGACTAGTGAAGAGAGACAATTCTGTGGTATAGACTAGTGAAGAGAAACATCTCTGTGATATAGTCTAGCGAAGAGAAACATGTCTGTGATATAGTCTAGGGAAGAGAGATAGTCTGGGTTATAGTCTAGGGAAGAGAGATAACTGTGATATAGGCTAGTGAAGAGAAATGTTGTTTTGATAAAGACTAGTAAATAGATATATGGTTGTGATACAATCGTGTGTGTGTGTGTGTGTGGGGGGGGGGTGTGGGTGTGGATGTGGGTGTGGTGTGGTGTGGGTGTGGGTGTGGGTGTTGATATAATCTTGTAAGATAGGTTGAACTGTGTAGTAACCTCGTGAATACAATTATCAATTTGTGAAGAAGTTTATATTCTGAATATATGTAGAGGCGTAGAATGGTATTTACCTTTGTTTTATGTGCTACAAAACGTATGTTAGGTAGAGTTATGCTCGACGGATTAAATAAACGCCTGGTTTAAATGTGTTTGGATGACCAGCACAGAGCCGAATAACAAACTGACATTGGGAACACGATTCCTAACTAGAGGTACAAGAAGCAGCACAAGTATACACAGAAGAAACGTTCAGGCGAACACAAGAAAGAATACAGCCACATCACATAGAGATAGAAAAGTATTTATAATAGAATAGTGCATCTCCAGTTGCAATGAACGACTGGGACGTTTCAAGGAAATCAGAACATGAACAGCCACATTCAGATCACCATGATATGTAACCAACTGATAGGACTTTCAACACATGCATGTTTTCTGTCGCTACATACAGATGTGAGCTACGGATCATTTCACAATCACTAAATAAAGAAGAAACTTAAACTTTACACATTCTTAGAATATCATGGACCAAGAAGTATAAAATACTGGCATTCTACAAGATCTGAACATGGAAGAAAACTGCCTCATCATCAGCATCATGGTACGGAAACTTAAATATTTTGGCCACTCTGGTTTGCACAGAACAGCGATGGAAGACGAAGAAAGGGAGAAAGGGCAGAAGTCGAACAGCAGAATATAGACCCAGGACATTGCGGACATCTTGTGCATGAGCAAGCATTTGGCGGGACATTGGGGACATCTTGTGCATGAGCAAGCATTGGGGGACATTGGGGACATCTTGTGCATGAGCAAGCATTTGGCGGGACATTGGGGACATCTTGTGCATGAGCAAGCATTTGGCGGGACATTGGGGACATCTTGTGCATGAGCAAGCATTTGGCGGGACATTGGGGACATCTTGTGCATGAGCAAGCATTTGGCGGGACATTGGGGACATCTTGTGCATGAGCAAGCATTTGGCGGGACATTGGGGACATCTTGTGCATGAGCAAGCATTTGGCGGGACATTGGGGACATCTTGTGCATGAGCAAGCATTTGGCGGGACATTGGGGACATCTTGTGCATGAGCAAGCATTTGCGGGACATTGGGGACATCTTGTGCATGAGCAAGCATTGGCGGGACATGGGACATCTTGTGCATGAGCAAGCATTTGGCGGGACATTGGGGACATCTTGTGCATGAGCAAGCATTTGGCGGGACATTGGGGACATTTTGTGCATGAGCAAGCATTTGGCGGGACATTGAGGACATCTTGTGCATGAGCAAGCATTTGGCGGGACATTGGGGACATCTTGTGCATGAGCAAGCATTTGGCGGGACATTGGGGACATCTTGTGCAATGAGCAAGCATTTGGCGGGACATTGGGGACATCTTGTGCATGAGCAAGCATTTGGCGGGACATTGGGGACATCTTGTGCATGAGCAAGCATTTGGCGGGACATTTGTCAACGGATCGGGAAATGTTCTGCCTGGGGGTGTTGAGAAGGACATTGGTAGAAATATAAACAGAGCAAGGGTATCACACATATCTGTGTGAGCAAGGGTGTGTACTAATCTCCTGTCTGCACACCTGTCTTTCAGATAATATATTCAAACAGATAAAGAGAAGACGAGAACTCAACAATAGAGGAACAGTATATAAACAGCATTAGATACGGATATCAGACAGATTTGTTGGCTGAGACACAGCAAGATCTCCATGCATTAGTAAAGCTAAGCCTTGACAATGGTTTAGTCATACATACAATGAAGACATCTAAAAGATGTAACACGTGTACTTCCATGCACGGCAGCCTAGATTCACATATAAAGGTGACGTCATTTCCGGGTCCAACATGCAACAGACGATACAACAGTGGAATGGGCATAATTGTCACTTTTAAAGCGCAACTCAACAGCTCTCTCTCTCTCTCTCTCTCTCTCTCTCTCTCTCTCTCTCTCTCTCTCTCTCTCTCTCTCTCTCTCTCTCTCTCTCTCTCTCTCTCTCTCTCTCAGACATGTATATTGAAAAAGTATATGTCAAACAACAAACACTCCGGGCCGTAAAGCAGCTCTTCACTTTCAGTATAGACATACTCCTGTTTCTAGTTCTAAGTATTGTTTCTACAGGCAGTCTCTGCTGTCGGAGCTCTCTGAGCGTCCCTTATTGCTGACCTTGGTGTCCCACACCTGATATGCGAATACCTTATGACAGATGTATTCCAGAATGTAGGCACTACAGCAATAGAGCGTGTCTGTCAATGATGACATAACAAAGAACGTGTCCCCCGTATGTCAAAACAATGTCAAAGGTGTGCCTGCCCCGTGAATCACCACTCCTTTCCGCTTGCTTCAAAGATTCGTTCCACCAACTAGGTACTCAGTCTTGTCTTTACTGGTACAGTAACCGAGATGATCAATACAAGATGATGATATTGTTGACTTGCGAGGGTTGTTTACTTTCCAGTCTGGATGATGTCATCAACAAAACACAACTCCCAAAACAAGCAAGGAACAAGGCACACTGAGACAATACTTACTTTTAGACACTGTCGGGGGCGCCGCAGAGAAGGCCAGTTTTGGGAAAGCGGCTTCTGAGAAAAGATAATTATACTTTTCAGCTACTAAAGCTATTCGATTATTTTAGCCATTACATTTCCAACAAACAAGCAAATAATCACATTTACAACAAAACAGCCAATGAAAGATTTATTTTGCTTCTTCACTTTCTTTACCGACTTTATGCTGTGATCTGAATTGTCTGAAGTCTTGTGTGTGTGTGTCTATTGCAGGACTACATACGTTATGTCTTAAATTGGGAGCCCCAGTAGAATAGTGTGGCTTGTACTCAAGCTTACCAAGACCCGACAGGATGCAATCATCAGAAGTGGCAGGATTCTGTGGGTTTTACACCATGGTTCTGGGTCAACCTATCTTATTAAAATGTGTACCGAATAATTATAGGAATATTTTGATGATTCACTCAGGAGAAAAGTCGGAGAACAGTCTACAAGAACCTTGTAGGACGTTATTTCTGGAAGTCATTACTGAAAGATCCATGTCCCTTGATTGAGGTCAACGAAAAGTAATCCACGAAGTGAAAGTGATGCAGTGTTTGGTGCCGGCGTAAGGCTGGGAAGTAATAGGCTTTGGCATATATTAAGTCAATACATTATGAGGTGGAGTGACCAGTTCTTTCCGAGAGAGAGAGAGAGAGAGAGAGAGAGAGAGAGAGAGAGAGAGAGAATGAGAAAGAGAGAGAAGGAGAGAGAAATAGAGAGAGAGAGAGAGAGAATCTGAATCTGTGTTAGTTAATTGCATATCCTTTATAGGACGTCGCAGTCAACACCAACATGTTTTGCTGTTGTGATATCTTGGCAAGTTTACGTTTAGTAGTTTGCCATCGCCTTCTGAACGACCCTCACCCGTACTATTTCGTTAAAAAAAATCAACGTAAGACGGTCTGCAACCAAATCGCCCACAGCTGTGTTTCGAACGTGGGTGTGCGGGATTACGAACGGCGTCAATAACTCCTTCGCCACGGAGCCGATCTGCACCTCTGACAGTGATAACATTTCCCTTTAATTTCGCAAATCGTTTATTTCACGCTGACTGCACAAACCAAGTCTCTCTCTCTCTCTCTCTCTCTCTCTCTCTCTCTCTCTCTCTCTCTCTCTCTCTCTCTCTCTCTCTGTCTGTCTGTCTCTCTCTCTCTCTCTCTCTCTCTCTCTCTCTCTCTCTCTCTCTCTCTCTCTCTCAATCTCTCTCTCTCACACACACACATACACACACTGAAATAATCACCGAGCCGAGCCATAGTGACCAACAGCTCCGACCACAAGCATGCAAACAGAAGCAAATACACGGGTTGAACACTCACCCTGGGTCTGTGAGCTGGGCTGGGGAGACCAGGCATTCTTGCTGTACCCAGGATCTGCAAGGCAAAATGCAAGTCACACTGTAGGTGGTGGTGTTTTTATGGTGTTCATGACAGGCTGCATACAACACATACGAATAATAGAAATAACAAGAATGTCTTGTGAGTTGGTACATCCTGTATACATGGAGAGATTAGAAACATGCTATCTACATGACACGCACTACAAGGCTATACTAAAAAGAAAGGTAACATAATACAAGACTATACTCACAAGAACGGTAACATAAAACATAACTATACTCAAAAAAATGGTAACATAACACAAGACTAAACTCAAAAAAAAAAAAAATTGATAACAGAAGGACAAGGATATACTCAAAAGAATGGCAACATAACACAAGAAAGCAGCCGTGTTCTGATTGCCGAGACAGGAATGGCGAGCGGTTCAGTAAGGCTGTCGTTGTGTCGAATGTATCACAGGTAACACAAACAACTGGCCCCTGTTGTTGGAGCCTGCCCACAGAACAGTGGCGCCGTGACGTGTCAACCGTGTCGCAATAGGCGACCGTGCGGCCAGCATGTGACCGGCAGTCTCACCCGCATGTACCTTCCCTACAAGATCCAACAAATTATGATCACGCCATTAGAAAAAGGAACCAAACGTATACAAGTTAAGGGCCTATGCTCAAATGGAACGAACGAACGAAAGTCTTTATTTTCAAAGGGTTAAGAATTGGGCACGCAGACCCGTCTGACATTCTGTCCTTCTTCACTATTTCCTCTCATACATTCTTTCATTCAACATCACTTATGAAGCAAATTTTGACAACAAAAGAACAATAGCATTAAAACGCATGAAAAATAATCAATAACAAATGACTCACTGAGTCAGTGGGCATTATAAATACCTAAGGAGGGTGTAACGTGCTATACATAAGGGCATGTTTTTTGGCTAGTTGTCGTTTGAGATAAGTTACCATTATTGTCTTTTTGTGTTTTTGTTTATGGGGGAATGTAGTCTGTACTGAGGTAGTGTTCAAACAGGTTGCGAATGTATGTATAATGATTGGTGATGTCTTTGATTTCTTGTGGAAGATTGTTCCACAACTGAGCGGCAGAAGTATGCTAAGCTTGTTTTATATAAGTCTATCCTAGGTTTAGGGACATGAAGTATATTTAGTCGTTCGCTATGTCTAGCGGTCTATTTAAACAATGGCCAAAGGTAGTTGGAGCATTTTGAAATAGGATTTTGTGAATTAGTTTGGCCTTATTAAAAAGTAGGCGCTTGTGGAGTGGCAGTAACCGAAGACGTTTATGTAGGTTAGAATTGTCGGTAAATTTTCACCATTAATTAAACGCACTGCCCTTTTCTGGAGTGAATATAAGCGTTTTGTTATTGATTTGGAGCATCCATCCCAGACTGTGGAGCAGTAATCAATATGTGTTTGTATATGGGAAATATAGAATATCTTTCTTGTGTTTTCGTCGAGGAAATTGTTAATTTTGGCAAGTTGGTATACTTTTTTGGCTATTTGTTTAACGAGAGCATGAACATGTGAGTTAAAGGTTAGATTTTGATCTATGATAACACCCAGTGCCTTGTGCTCGGTGACACTTTCTACAGGCGTGCTACCAATGTGCAGCTGAAGAGTTCTCTGGGAGTTTAGAGTGTGAAGTCTTTGCCTGGTTCCTATTAATATAGACCTTGTTTTAGAAATGTTAATCTGCATGCGGTTTGCATGACTCCAGTTAACTACACTATTTATTTCCTATTGCAAGGATAATTCTAGCACATTACGATCAATAGCGTCTGTATATACTGTGCAGTCATCAGCAAATAGATCGCAGTACGACGACAGATTTAAGGGAAGATCATGTATATAAATGGTAAATAACAGAGGGCCAAGAATAGACCCCTGAGGTACTCCAATATTATTGGTAATGGCTTGAGATAAAGCTTTATTGTGTGATATTACTTGCTTTCTGTCTAATAAAAATGATTTTATTAATGTCACTATATTAAAGCTTATACAGAAGAAGAAAATGAGAAACAGCCATGCTGCATAGCTTGAGGTATCTGTACATTTTGTATGTATGGAGAGATTAGAAACATGCTATCTACATGACACTCGCCACAAGACTATACACAAAAGAATGGTAACAGGGGCCGCCATATGCTAGCCTCAACATAACGAATCAGGGGAAGTAAACTCCGTAATGATGGCTAGAGTTGTCAACAGACGCTACGTGAAGACATGAAAATGACCGCGAACTTCACTAGAAAAGGCGACATTGAACCTGTTTTCAATTTACAGACTAACAAATACAGCGACCAAGACATTTTGTGAGATATAATTCCAACCAACTATCACTTTGCGCCTAAGAAAACGGCTCTGGTTATAGAGGTAGACGAAGGTTCAGACATATCTGTCAAGGGTATATACTACACAAACAAATCTAACATAGCCAAGGCGACATATTTCCATGTGGCTATGAATATGAAATCAAGAATAAACATAACTGCATTCTAGAAGTTCCCATGCCTGCCTCATACAATCTTCGGGATACAAAGAAGAGTTCCCAAGCTAATGGTACCAGTGGCAGCCAGATCAAACACGCGCCGACATTTTCTTGTACACGTCGAGTGCCGCCCAGAACTTCTGCTCACTCCCCTCTCCGGATATGGATCCTCTGTCTGTTACACTGAGCTTTCTAATCGAACCCATACTTATACTATAGCTCGCCGTCCAAAGGGACGACGACAGCTAGTCTATCAATTTGTTTATTTCCTAACACATCCGCGTGTCCTGGGCATAAAATCCATGACATGGCCTTGATCATTGTCTTATCATTCTTAGGCTCTGACTGTAAACATCAACTACATAGTCCTTGACATAAAATATCAACTATCTGGACTCTGACTGCAATAATCAACTATTCATTATATGACTACAAACATCAACTACTCATATTGTGACTACAAACATCGATTACCCATTATATGACTACAAACATCAACTACTCAAGAAATGACAACAAACATCGACTAACTATTATACGACTACAAACATCAACTACCCATTATACGACTAAAAACATCAACTACCCATTATATGACTACAAACATCGACTACCCATTATATGACTACAAACATCAACTACCCATTATATGAATACAAACATCAACTACCCATTATATGACAACAAACATCAACTACCCATTATATTTATACAAACATCGACTACCCATTATATGACTACAAACATCGACTACCCATTATATGACTACAAACATCAACTACCCATTATATGACTACAAACATCAACTACCCATTATATGACTACAAACATCGACTACCCATTATATGACTACAAACATCGACTACCCATTATATGACTACAAACATCAACTACCCATTATACAACTACAAACATCGACTACCCATTATACGACTACAAACATCAACTACCCATTATATGACAACAAACATCAACTACCCATTATACGACTACAAACATCGACTACCCATTATACGACTACAAACATCAACTACCCATTATATGAATACAAACATCGACTACCCATTATATGACTACAAACATCAACTACCCATTATATGAATACAAACATCAACTACCCATTATATGACTACAAACATCGACTACCCATTATATGACTACAAACATCGACTACCCATTATATGAATACAAACATTAACTACCCATTATATGACTACAAACATCAACTACCCATTATATGAATACAAACATCAACTACCCATTATATGACTACAAACATCGACTACCCATTATATGAATACAAACATCAACTGCCCATTATATGAATACAAACATCAACTACCCATTATATGAATACAAACATCAATTACCCATTATATGACTACAAACATCAACTACCCATTATATGACTACAAACATTGACTACCCATTATATGACTACAAACATCAACTACCCATTATATGAATACAAACATCAACTACCCATTATATGAATACAAACATCAACTACCCATTATATGACAACAAACATCGACTACCCATTATATGACTATAAACATCAACTACCCATTATATGAATACAAACATCAACTACCCATTATATGAATACAAACATCAACTACCCATTATATGACAACAAACATCGACTACCCATTATACGACTACAAACATCAACTACCCATTATATGACTACAAACATCAACTACCCATTATATGACTACAAACATCAACTACCCATTATATGAATACAAACATCAACTACCCATTATATGACAACAAACATCGACTACCCATTATATGAATACAAACATCAACTACCCATTATATGCCAACAAACATCGACTACCCATTATACGACTACAAACATCAACTACCCATTATATGAATACAAACATCAACTACCCATTATATGAATACAAACATCGACTACCCATTATATGATTACAAACATCAACTACTCAAGAAATGACAACAAACATCGACTAATTATTATACGACTACAAACATCAACTACCCATTATATGAATACAAACATCAACTACCCATTATATGACTACAAACATCGACTACCCATTATACAAACATCAACTACCCATTATATGAATACAAACATCAATTAGTCATGTTGTGACTACAAACATCAACTACTTATGATATGACTACAAACATCAACTACCCATTATATGACTACAAACATCGACTAACTATTATACGACTACAAACATCGACTACCCATTATACGACTACAAACATCAACTACCCATTATATGACTACAAACATCAACTACCCATTATATGAATACAAACATCAACTACCCATTATATGACTACAAACATCAACTACCCATTATACGACTACAAACATCAACTAGTCATGTTGTGACTACAAACATCAACTACTTATGATATGACTACAAACATCAACTACCCAAGCTCTGATTGCAAACACCACGAAAAGCGACACATTTGTACTAGCAGTAATCGTCCATGTAGTTCAGATAGTATACAAAAGGCAAAATAATAGCTGTATCTGTATGTGTCTGGTAATTATTATATATATCAACACGAAACATTCCGCGGTAAGAAGCCAGCGGAATACTAACGTACAATCAAATTTCAAACTGAATTCATACAAAGATCCCAGGTAACCAGAAATTACAGATATAAGCCAAATAACATACATCTGCCAACACCATTCCTTCACTTGAATATTTCTGAGTTCTATTTTCGAGATTACAACTTTGCGATATGTGGACTTTGGTGATAATCAAATCAAGAAGACCCCGACCACCACCAACCATTGTAAGCTACCTCACTTTTCTATAGCAGATCATAATAAGATGAAATCTCTGCCTAAGAAAAATCATCACCACGGCAATGGTTTAGAATACATTGATGTTATATATAAACTGACGAAGATGCTATATAAAGTCAAATTATACTACAACCAGATTCAAAAACGACCGTTTAACCACCAAGATAAATGGGCAGCTCTGCAGCTGAGCAGAGCAGGGCACTCACTTGTCCTGGAAATGACTGTTAAAGAATGAGGTAACAGAACTCCATGTCGATGTGGACGTCAAGGGGAAACCACCACTTTATCTTCCCAAGAATTCAGTGAAAGACGTTAATGGCTGTCTTAGGACATCCTCGTCCGGTAGGGACAGTCATGTGCCACAGGTTTCACCAAACCGTCATCCAGAGACAGAAGGCAGCATTGTAATTAAAACAAATAAATTTAAATAGGTACATGGAATGTTAGAACGTTAAATGAGCTTGGAAAGTTACACAATGTTATAAGTGAAATGGAAAGGATACATTTGAATATCCTAGGTATAAGTGAGATGAGATGGAAAGGATCAGGGGCAATTATAAACGACAAACAGATCATAATTTATTCTGGAGGGGGATACACACGAAAAAGGAGTACGGTTAATATTTGATAAACAGCCACATCACTTAATGGTTACTGGTGTATTTCAGATATAGCCGTTATGGTCAAAGTGAAGGCAAGCCAAAAGATATAAATATTGTACAAGTATACGCACCAACAACAAGCCGTAGTGATGAAGTAATACAACATTTTTACGATGAAGTAGACATGGTAATGTCTCAAATTAAAGCACAGGATATAAAAATAATACCTGGTGATTTCAATGCAAAAGTAGAAAAGGAAAAATGGAGGATGTAGTGGGGAATTATGGTTTAGATAAAATAAATTGAAAGAGGAGAGCAACATAATAGAATGGGTAAATATCAACGATATGATAATTGGAAACACCTGGTTTAAACACCATAAACGACGACTTTACACATTTAAAAGCCCTGATAAGAAAATATTGAACCAAATTGTCCCCCGGGAAGGTTAACCCGGTCAACAAATGCCGTAGAAGTCGGATGTGTCGGCCTAACGGAGCAAGAACGCAGCTCTGCTGTAAACAGGCACAACGCAGTCACATCCGGAAAAAAACAACTCCGGATGAACGCAGCAGAAGAAGAAGAAGAAGAAGAACCAAATTGTCTATATACTTATTAATCAAAGGTTTAGATAGTGCGTTAATTAATGCAAAGACAAAGATGGGTGCTGACTGTAATAGTGATCATGTACCACTATGTGGAATAATAAAAATAAGACTGAAGAGAGAAAAAAAAAACATGAGTCTTTATAAAGCGGTTTTGAAGGTAGATAAAGATATTCAAGAACAATGCAGAGTGATATGGAAAAATAGTTACTAGGCAATAGCTAAAATACAGAATATAAATAAACAAACAATGGGAAATGTTAAGGGACTCCATTCATCAAACGAGCAAAGAAATATTGCCGGAGAGAAACTAAAAAGCTAAGAACAAATGGATGACTGAAGAAATATTAAAGTTGACGGCCAAAAGAAAACAGAGGAAAAATTATAAACAAGAATATAATGAGATAAATAAAGAAATAAGAAATAATTGTGTAAAGATAAAAGAAAGTTGGTTAAACAAGCTTTGCAAGAAAATTGCATTAAATTCTACTAAAGATACAAAAAATATGCACGGACAAATCACTGAACTCACAGGAAGAAAAATAAGAATAAATACAAGTTGTTTAAAATTAGAATCAGGAAAGATATTATTTGAGGAAGATACTATAATGAAGAGGTGGAATGAGTATATATGAGAATTATATGATGGAGAAAGGGCAGCATTAACAGGAGCAAGCAACTTAGAAGGTGCACCTGTTCTAAAAGAAGAAGTCGCTGACGCTATCAAAGATATGAAGTACGGAAAAACAGCCGGGCCTAAAGGACTAAAAAAAAACAGAAGAATTAGATGTAATGGGAGAATTTTGAGTAGATATATTAACCAAAATGTTGAATGATATTTACAGCTGTGGACTACTGAAATCTGTATATAGATATACCAAAAAGACTTGAATGCGAAGACTTTCGTACGATTAACTTCATAAACCGCGCTCATCAATGAACACTCAGACACTCCCGAAGTGCTCATCTATACAGATGGATCTGTTGTAAAGCAGCAGAGAAGTGCGTGGGCATCTACAGCCCGTTCAGCGGGCCGAACCGTTCAAGAATCCATTGGTGCCCACTCTATGACCACGAGCAGCATGACGATGGAGGTGATGGCAGTTACACAGGCTTTCATATGGCTGGAATCATAGTATTATACCACGTGTGTGAACTAAGTGATTCAATGAGCATGATTCAGAAGGTCGAAGCTGGATCTGTACGTAGACAGTGGACTGAGTCGCTGCGGAAGTCCGTTGTCCGTAAGGTCACCTTCATCTTCGTCCCGGGACATGCGGGAGTCGAGGGAAATGAACGAGCTGATAAACTGGCTGGCTCTGCATCCCCTGCAGATGGCCAGCCCATGGATCGCGCCGATGTTATTAACATCCTTAAAGAGATGTCGAGAACAGAGGACTTTGACGTCAGTGAATCCACATCGTTATCCAGGATGAGAGACTTGGGAGTAAGAATTGGCACGGCCAGACACGAGAGGTACAGCGGGAAAACGAGGGGCCGACTTAACCAACACATAACTGGCACTATTAGCCACCGGACGCTGATGCATATGCTGGGGTGGGGGGGGGGGGGAGGATCTGAGCACCTATGGACCTGTCTGGAGTGCAATGACGATAGCCCAACTGATAACTGATAACTGATAACTTCATAAACCATGTCAGAAAGCTTCTACTCAGAATTATAATGAGAAGAACGAGAAAGAAAACAAAACTGGAAATTGGTGAAGAACATAATGGTTTTGTTGAAGGAAAGGGTACAAACAATGCGATATATACATTACGGACACTATTTGAAAGATCAATAGAGACACAGAAAGACATATATTTGTGCTTCATAGATTATACTAAGGCATTTGATAAAGTAAAACATGATGAAATTATTAAAATGTTGGAAGATATTAACATTGATGGGTATGATCTCAGAATAATTAAAAAAAAATTTACTGGAACCAAGTATCAGCAATTAAACTGGGAAATAAAGAAGGAAATTATGAACAAATAAGGCTGGGAGTACAACTTTTCTCCCTCTACAGCGAAGTAATAATGAAAGAGATTAAAGAGAAGCCAGGAATAATATTAGAAGGTTATAATATAAACCTATATACGCTATGCAGATGACAGTATTGATGTTGGATAATGCAAAAAATCTACAACAATTGTTAGACATTGTAGTAACAGAGAGTGCAAATGGTGATATCAAAGAAAATGGTGCCACCCAAATGTAAAATAGAGACAGAGGGAAAAATTCTTCAACAAGTGGATAGTTTTAAATACCTACGGGCAGTGATAATACCAGATGGAAGATCCACAAAAGAGATTAAGAGTAGAATAGGACAAGCAAAGGCTGAATTTCAGAAAAATGAAGAATACCTTAAGCAATAAATGCTGTGTATATGCTGCGATAAGTTATTGAATGTTCTATAGAAGTAAACAAAGATATACATCTTTGCTTTATTGACTACACAAAGGCTTTCGATAGAGTAAGACATGTCAACATGGCAGATATGCTTGCAGACCTATAAACTGATGGGAAAGACATTAGACTTATTAAAAACATATATTGGAAACAACAAGCTGCCATAAGGATTGATAATGATGTAGGAAAATATCAGCCTATTAAGAGAGGTGTGAGACAGGGATGTGTAATGTCTCCATAATTTGTTTCCCTATACAGTGAAAATATTTTCAGAAATGTAGAAGATATAAATGGAATCATCATTGGAGGACGAAAAATCATAACATTAGATTTGCAGATGATACAGTATTGATTGCAGACAATGAGCAGGATCTGCGACAATTAGTAGATGCGGTTGTTGCACACTGTGAACAACTGGGGTTAGAATTAAATTGTAAAAAGATACAGATTATGGTCGTCACTAGGAAGAAAGAAATACCACAATGTAATATACAAGTAAATGGGAATATTCTTCAACAAGTGAATCGGTACAATTATCTCGGAACAGTCATAACAACTGATGGGAGATGCCTTGATGAGATTAGAACAAGAATCGCCATGGCAAAAGTAGACTTTAGCACGATGAAAAACATACTGACGAATAAAATGATGTCAAATGAAACCAGAAAAAGAGTGTTGAGGTGCTACATAGAGCCTGTACTTTTGTATGGATGTGAAACTTGGACAATGAGCAGTCAAGCTGAAAAACATCTGATGGCTGTAGAAATGTGGTTTTTGAGGAGAATGCAAAGAATTCCATGGACAGACAGAAAACTAAATGACCAAATACTACAGAAAACAAATGAAAATCGTAAATTGATTAGAGAAATTAGACGTAGACAGTCAAATTGTTTTTTACATGTTATGAGAAGAAATGAATTGGAGAACTTGGTGACAACTGGCAAGATCGAAGGGAACAGACCAAGGGGAAGACCGAGAAGTAAATACCTGGATGGCTTGGCCACGTGGCATGGTCGAGTCAGGAACACTGAGCTGATCCACGACTCTGGTGATCGAGTGAAATGGCGAGTCATGACCGCCTACGCTTTCCGGCATGGCACATGATGGATGGATCATTAAGCAATAAGTCACTATCATTGAATGTAAGAAAGAGAGTGCTGAAGTGCTATATAGAACTTGTTTTATTGTATTCATGTGAATTTTGGAATGTGAATGAACAAATTAGGAAGAGCTTGGAAGCAACAAAGATGTGGTTCCTGAGACGAATGTTGCGAATTCCCTGGACTGTCAGAGCAACTAACAACGATTGCCTGAAAGAGGCTAATGAAGCTAGAACACTATATACAGCAATAAGAAAGAGACAAATAGCTTTCTTTGGTCATGTGATGAGAAGTGAGGCATTGGAGAACGTCATGACAATTGCAAAGATCGAGGGAAAGAGAGGCAGAGGCAGGCAAAGAGAAATGATGCTGGGTGGATTGAGACGGTGGCATGGAGGAATATCATCAGCAGTGAAGGGACCATGCCAGTTACCCAGACTTTGATTCTCCCCCTTGCCGTGAAGGGATCCTGCCAGTTACCAAGACTTTGATTATCTCCCTTGCCGTGAAGGGATCCTACCTGTTACCAAGACTTTGATTCTCCCCCTTGCCGTGAAGGGATCCTACCTGTTACCCAGACTTTGATTCTCTCCCTTGCCGTGAAGGGATCCTACCTGTTACCCAGACTTTGATTCTCTCCCTTGCCGTGAAGGGATCCTACCTGTTACCCAGACTTTGATTCTCTCCCTTGCCGTGAAGGGATCCTACCTGTTACCCAGACTTTGATTCTCTCCCTTGCCGTGAAGGGATCCTACCTGTTACCCAGACTTTGATTCTCTCCCTTGCCGTGAAGGGATCCTACCTGTTACCCAGACTTTGATTCTCTCCCTTGCCGTGAAGGGATCCTACCTGTTACCCAGACTTTGATTCTCTCCCTTGTCGTGAAGGGATCCTGCCATTTACCCAGACTTTGATTATCCCCCTCGCCGTGAAGGGATCCTGCCAGTTACTCAGACTTTGATTCTCTGCCTTGCAGTGAAGGGAACCTGCCAGTTACCCAGACTTTGATTCTCTCCCTTGTCGTGAAGGGAACCTACAAGTTACCCAGACTTTGATTCTCTCCCTTGCATGTAACACCGCAAACTGACTACATCAGCCACTGGGTGCTGAATGTCTATAACAGTGGTTCTCAACCGGTGGGGAATTCCCCCCCCCCCGAGGGGGAATTTTAGGGTTTCCAGGGGGGGGGGGCAATGAAGACCATTTCAAGATCGCGTTAATACAAGAACCGATTACTTGATATTGTTTTTCCCTTCAAACTTTACAGTTATGTACGTCTCATCCTTCTAAAATTCATTTTATAAAGTAAGTAGACCCACAAATCATGTTTTATGTGGATGTCTAGACTTGTTTTAGTATAAGCTATTAAATTTACCTTCCATTTTTACGTATACTGTGTAGGGATGGTTTTTTTTTTAGATAGGAAATATGAAAGGGGGGGGGGGAAATGACGGTCTGAAAATATGGTGAAGGGAGGAAACGGGCCAAAAAAGTTCGAGAACCACTGGTCTATAACAACACACCATGTAACACCGTACACACAAATGCGCCTTATGGTCTTTTACTTTTCTTATAGCGTAGACCAAAATTGTTAATAAATTATCACGAAGCATAGGACTTACACGGGGCCCGTGGGTGTGACGGTTAGGACGCTACGCTAACAATCGCACGAGCGCGGACCGACAAGGCTCTCGTCACTTGCTATGGAAGGAACGACAGGCTACCTCTTCCTCCGCGCACTCCGGCCTACAACAAATGTGACGGACCGAACACTTCACCTAACCACAGCAGTTCAGGCTACGGGACTTGATTTCCCCCGTAGGACTTATGTCAGACCAGACGTGCCGTCAGACTCAGCTTCACATATGTTTACATTGTTGTTGCGTCAGATCACGTGTCATCTTCACAACTAATATCAATGGCAATGGGTCGCCAACATTAGCTGTCTCACACCATGATGGTACAGTCTAGCTTTCTCTCTATCCATGTCATCTCTCTTGTATTCTTTCATTTAAATTGTGGCCTTCCTCTCATGAATTTCATCTGTCCCTCCAATGTGGATTTCAGCAGTATCTCAAGTCTTTCTGTGTGACCACATTATGTTATTACTTACACTTCTTTATTTGTTAGATGTTCTGTCTAATAACCTTGTCCTCGGTGTGTTTTTGTTTGTTTACATTCTCCACACATCCCCACAATAACGTTTCATTTCACCTGCTTCGTTTTTGAAACCTGACATCAAACTGCCTAAAGCTTTATTTAAGGTAATTTTTAAAAAAAAATGCCGTAATTGCTTTTCGTTAAAGGTTATTTTACACCCAAAGTAGCCAGCAACATTTCAGTGAATATATCGCTTTCCTCCTTTCACCACTCTGTAGTCAGTAATATTTCAGTGAGCATTCTCTTCTCCTTATTCCATCCAGACTAGTATCTCTTATATTTCAGTGAATATGCCACAATCTTTATGTCATCACTCTGTAGTCAGTAATATTTCAGTGAGCATTCTCTTCTCCTTATTCCATTCAGTCTATAATCTCTTATATTTCAGTGAATATGCTACTCTTCTTTTTTCCCCGTCCCTGTAGTCAGTAATATATAAGTGAATATGCTGCTCTCCTTATTTCCCGTCGCTGTAGTCAATAATAAAAAAAGTGAATATGCTACTCTCCTTATTTCACTAGTCCTCACCCTCAGTGTGTTCTAGAACAGAGTACAAACTACTTACCGTCTGGATCTCCCTGAAACTGACAATATGAGATGCCCCAACACGGGCACTAAGCGGCAGACATCTAGAGGAACATCGCTCTGGTGGTACGGGTTCCTTGCCGTCCTGATCTATATGTCTAATCCAGGAGGGCAGCTGTCTGTGATGCATCTTGCTATCTGAATCTACACTCCAGACAGCCACACTGAGACCCGCGTGGAAGCGTTCTTCGTTCACCATATTTAACTGGACATACTTGAACATTATCACTCTAAATATACCTTAGGGCACTGTAGTTACTCCACACGTGCTGACATCTACTCAATGATCCACACCCTCCACTGCATAGCTAACGCAGACTTCCCACACGGAGGTTTTATTCATCTTTCCCACCCTCATTTCTGAGAATAAACAGCATACACTCTCTGCAGTTTGCACCCCTCCCCTCAGCTTCCTGCAAAGACGTCCACGTTTTCCCGTCTCTAAGCACCGTTACCCTTTAAAATCGACATCACCAGAAAAACGGAAACCGGAAGACGGAAGTTGCGGGCGTCATGGCAACGCAACAACTAGAACTGAGTTGCTGGATGATAAAGTACAGAAATATGTCTGAGTGAGCTGGTCACGTTTTTTCTTCACGAATTCGCTCTCTCCCCTCTCCCGTGTCCTTCTGTAATGGGGTATCAGGTTTTAAATACTTGTTACAGTTAAAGCTGGAAAAGTTCGTGAAATTATTATTTGAGATATGGCGTCGTTGTGTGCTTCTCATTAATGTAAGCGCGCGAACGAACGCGCTTGTATGTGTGTGTGTGTGTGTGTGTGTGTGTGTGTGTGTGTTCTGATGTCACAGGTGTGCTGTCCCACTCAAGTAATGCAAACAGCTTTAGAGCGCTTACATCTAACCACAGTAAGTTTCTGATGAAGCTGTTACAGAACTGATCTTCATTTCCATCATCTCGATCACCACCCCCCCTCCCACAACCCCCGGACATTTCTGCATTGAGCCTTGATTGTATGTCCTTCCATGGTGTCATGACCATACCTTGATGTCTGTCCATTTATAACTTTGACGTCCCGCCGTCATAAACTCCCCATCCTGTGACAGTCAGTTTGATGTGCCAACATATCTTTTCTTTCAAATATTTATTTCTTTAACATCAAGTAACAACAAACGAACCGGCCAGGTAGCGCACACATCAGGTATCGAGCCGGTATAGTACGCGGTACACGTAGTAGCCAACAGGTTATGTTTTTAGCCAGTAGGTTATTTTAACGCCAGTCAGCTAGCCAATATGTTAGATTTTGGGGTGTCTTTTAGGTTAGATTCGAATCCTCGGTAAGGTGTGGATTTTTTTTTGTCCGGGGCAAAAAGAGACCTCTAACCCGCACAGTTCATGGTGACTGCACTAGCCAGGCGGCCTTAATTCCTCAGCCTCAAAACCCCCCTGCCATACACCGCAAGGTACTCTATTGGCAGTAAATGACAGTTGTTGTTGTGGTTTTTTTTGACAGCTTTAGCAAATAGGTTATGTTTTGAGCCAGTCAGGTAGCCAATAGGTTATGTTTTGAGCCAGTCAGTAGCCAGTCAGGTAGCCAATAGGTTATATTTTGAGCCAGTCAGGTAGCCAGTCAGGTAGCCAATAAGTTATATTTTGAGCCAGTCAGGTAGCCAATAAGTTATATTTTGAGCCAGTCAGGTAGCCAATAAGTTATATTTTGAGCCAGTCAGGTAGCCAGGCAGGTAGTAAAAGTTTATTATTTGGTTGTTTCGGGATTTGAAATTTAAATATTGAACACAACCCACTACTGGCAACGCTGATCGTATTCCGGTATGAACCTAAGGCCTATCCACGTCACTATGGAAGCACTATACTCGAGTTTCGCTCTCGTTTGAGCTCGTCAGTAGTGCATAACCCTGACCGGATCCGGAAACAAGCCCCGGATCACTGGCGTGTGAAGCGAATGTGTAACCACGCGGCACACGCTGGACACGCCAAATTATCATAACAGAATATTACAACGTCAACCATAGTAGGCTATGCTCAAGATTCCCCAATCGCCGTGACTGACGTCCGTCAATCGATGTGGACCCGAACGATCAGGACTTCTCACTGGCAAGGAACACCAGGCCTCCTAAAGGTAGTAAAGGTAGTAAAAGGTTATGTATTGAGCCAGTCAGGTAGACAACAAGACAGCCGAGGTAGCATTGTTGCTAGGGTGATTCCAATGTCTGAAGTTGATTGGGACTGCAGTCCGACCCAGTCTATATTTGGCACCAGGACATTTCTTGGGAAGTAAAGGCGGTCGGTGTGATACTGACATCACTCACTGAGTGTCGATTAGTCTACAAAATATGGCATGTGGTGCTATTTCAATGTTAGATACGAATTATGTCCATATTCCATAGTTGTGGGTTCGTGTAGGTGATACATCTGGCTAATGAAGACACCTTTTCTAGGGGTATCTAATTGGTCATGCGTCGAAGTGTACTTGTTCCTGCAGCGAGGCGCCGTCGTCATTTGGAGGTGACAGATTCGATTACCAGTTGGTACCTATAGCTTTCAAATATTATGCTGTCTAGTGCGTCCTCTAATCTCTAATTCTTTTTCCTACTTCTATGAGCGCCAAACAATACGTGTATGTTTATGTATTAACTATAAAATATGAGACTAGCATAATTTGCCAGTCTGTCGTGAACAGGCGTCCTGCTTTATATGTTGCCAACAGATTAGATCTCCAGTAAGCCAGGGATCTAGTAGGATAAGTAGTCAGTAGATTTAGGTAGCCAGTCTGTTACGTAATGTGTAAAGTATAATACATTAGTTAGTATGTTATCTAAGCTGTAAAGTAGATTGCCAGTCCTCTAGATAGGCAGTAGCATTAGATAGTCACTCAGTCAGATTGTTGTTAGATAAGACAGTCAGTCAGTCAGTCTGTCAGTCAGTCAGTCAGATTGCCGGTGGAGCAGCAGGCTAGATAGCCAGCTAGTTAGGTAGTCAAGAGGTTAGATTGTCAGTACGTCAAGAAGTAGTATATCAGGTAGCCTATCCCTTTGATAGCCGACGGGTTAAACTGTCATTTAGTCAAGCAGACAGTAAATTATGTACCTAGCTAGCGAGGTAACCAATAAATAAGGTAGCCAGGCAGCTAGGTAGCCAGGCAGTTAGATATCCAGTGTCAGATAGATGTTAAGTTTCCCGTCACTACTGATAACCATTCTTTTACTTATCCAGTCAGCCACTAAGCCAATATTTTAGGTATGCAGTCTGCCAACTAGCCAGTATGTTACGTATCAAATCAGTCATCTAGCCAGTATCTTAAGCATCCAGTAAGTCATCTAGCCAGTATTTTAGATATCCAGTCAATCATCTAGCCAGTATTTTAGATATCCAGTCAGTCACCTAGCCAGTATTTTAGATATCCAGTCATTCACCTAGCCAGTATTTTAGATATCCAGTCAGTCACCTAGCCAGTATTTTAGATATCCAGTCAAACACCTAGCCAGTATTTTAGATATCCAGTCAGTCACCTAGCCAGTATTTTAGATATCCAGTCAGTCACCTAGCCAGTATTTTAGATATCCAGTCAGTCACCTAGCCAGTATTTTACGCACTCACTCAGTCATGTAGCGAGTAGACTAGGTATCAGTCAGGCAGCCAGTCATCATAATAACTATCATGTGCTATGCCAAAAAGCGTAGGCAATCATGGCGGACATCTCTCAGGATTTCTTGAAGTGTCTTATCATCTGTGTTTATTGCTTCCGCTATACTATTTGGCCATACCACCTAGGCATGAGTCTCTTTGGCTAAATCCATCCATCATGTGCCATGCCGATAAGCGTGGGCGGTCATGTTTTGCCATCTCACTCGATCACCAGAGTTGTGGATCAGCTCCGTGTTTCTGTCTCGACCATGCCACGTGGCCAAGCCATCCAGGTATTTACTTCTCGGTCTTCCCCTTGGTCTTTTCCCTTCAATCTTGCCAGTTGTCACACGTTCTCCAATTAATTTCTTCTCATAACATGCCCAAATAATTTTGACGTCTACGTCTAATGTCTCTAATCAGTTTACGATCTTCATCTGTTTCTTGAAGGACTTGTTCATTGGTTTTTCTGTCAGTCCATGGTATTCTTTGCATTTTCCTCAGAAACCACATTTCCACAGCCACCAGATGTTTTTCAGCTTGCCTGCTCACTGTCCACGCTTCACATCCATATAAAAGTACAGGTTCTATGTATCACTTCAACACTCTTTTTCTCATTTCAATTGAAATCATTTTATATGGTCAGTATGTTTTTTCATCTGGCAAAAGGCTACCTTCGCAATGGCAACCTCTAGTTCTAATTTCTTCAAGGCATCTCACATCAGATGTTATGACTGTTTCGAGATAACTGTACCGATTCACTTGTTGAAGAATATGCTCATTCACTTGTATATTACATTGTGGTATTTCCTTCTTCCCAGTGACGACCATAATCTGTGTCTTCTTACAATTCAATTCTAACTCTAGTTGTTCTCTGTGTGCAACAACCGCATCTACTAAATGTTGCAGGTCCTGTTCATTGTCTGTAATCAAGACTGTATCATCTGCATATCAAAATTGATTTATTCATCGTCCCCCAATGTTGATTCATTCCATACCTCTGAAAGTATTTTCACTGTACAGGGAAAACAGATCTGGAGACATTACACATCCCTATCTCACACCCCTCTTAAAAGGGTGATATTTACCTACATCATTATCCGTTCTTATGGTAGCTTATTGTTTCCAATATGTGATTTTAAAAATTCTAAGCTCTTTTCCATCAATTTGTAGATCTTCAAGCATCCTTATCATGTCGACATGTCTCACTTTATCGAGAGCTGGATTGGCTAAATCTGGTCCCATAACGACTAGCAATTATCATTAATTTTCCAGCATTGCCAGCATTGTTTTCTTCTAATAAAATGCCCAGAAAATTGTGACTCTCTACACATATTCACGATAATTTACTAATTCTGTACCAAACAAAAAATATGTTTGCACCAAACAATAATGAATGCCCGAAAATGAAAGTAGGGGTGTGTCATAGTTATGACTTAAATGTTGTTAATGTGGTAGCAGACATGTTGTATTATAACGCAATGACAACATTTCGGTGATATATTAGCCCTCGGCAGATAGGGAAGTCGCGTAAGACGATCAATCTTCCAAAGACACCCAACCAGTTCATATGCTGTTGTGATATGTTTCTGGCAGAACTGCCTGCTTTGTTTGGCTTTCCGTCCACGCCATTGTTGGCACTTTTACCACAAACTGTACTGAAGCTGCTGTTGCATGTTTCTGAGTGTGTCTAATGCTAGATGGCGACTAGCATGAAGAAACACACAGAAGATCGCCTGTTTGTGTGCTTGCTGCAGCATGAGTCCACGGCAACTGTCCACCATCGTGATCTCATTCAGTAAACTGGCGTGGACAACAACATAAGGAATGTGAATACAACTACTGCATGGATCGCGTTACTGATATTGGTCTTTGATTGGAGAATTGATTTGACACAGCTTTCAGTTGTCTATGTGAAATAGTTTTTATTTCACATGTTAAATATATTTAATCCCTTCATGTGAATCAGATTTAATCATGTCATGTGACATTTATTTAGTTTAATTATGTGAAATATACTTAATCTGTTCCTGTGAACTTTATTTACTTTGTCCAACGTATGAAATATATTTTATATTTTTGTGTGAAAATTGATTCATCTTGGCGTGGGAAATGGATTTAGTTTGTTCTAAAACTAGATTAAACTTCTTCGTGGAAATAGACTGTGTCTCTACTAAGAAGACGATTAAATCTGTCCATGTAAAATAGATATCAATTCGTCTGGGGATGTGACATATATTTAACATTTCAACATGAAACCAATTGTATTTATACAAGTGAAATTTGTTGTATCTAAGTGAAAAAAAATTGTAGCTGTCCGCATGAAACAGATTGTATCGGTCAGTGTGAAACAGATTGTATCGGTCAGTGTGAAACAGATTATAACTGTCAACTTTAAATAAATTGTATCTGCCTATGTAAAATAGATTTTATCCACCTACGTGAAGCATATTGTATATGTCCCTGTAAAATAGATTGTATCTGGGTAGGCAACGTTCCAGAAATTCAAAACAATAAAACAAACAAAACTCTTAGTGAATTTACACATATAAGCCACAAACACGATTGCACGATTTATCGCCTGGCATATTTCGCCACATCTCGGCAAGTGCATACTGCAGAGTTATATACCATAAGAAGTGAACAAATTAAAAGCACACAGTCACAGGTATTGTTGGAATGTGGAGCGTCTGTGATCCCCACAGGTAATATCAAATGTAACACGAACTCTTTGTTTGTATAAAACTGACAGGAACCGCCTCATTGTTAACGCCTCACTATATTTTAGTAGTCATTTATTCTTCGTCGAATACAGTATTCGAAGCCTTTCTTGTACTGCATTTGATGAACAATAATATGTCTGTGAACAATGAATGAGGTTTACTGTACTTGATCATATTGTTGAACAGTGAATAGCTTTACTGTACATGTTAACAGCGAATTGTTTTACTGCACCTGTGAACAGTGAATAGTTTTACTATACTTGTGAACAATGAATGCTTTTACTGTACCTCTGAACAGTGAATAGTATTACTGTACTTGCTAACAATGATTAGTTTTACTGTACTTGCGAGCAGTGAATGCTTTTACTGTACTTGATCATGATGTTTGTAAACACGGAATGAGTTTACAAGCTTCTAGATATAAATCTGTAAAACTGACGGATTCACAAGTGTATAGACAATAAAAGTGAACGTGAGTAGAGTCAAGGATGATCTTTGACAAAGAATGACAACTGCTGCTGGATGAAGTGAACGACGTGTGTAATTACCTGGAAACATCATTCCTGGCAGCGAGGAGAATGTGCTGCATGCCCTGTAGTAATCTTGTTGCATTAATCCTTGCATTGTTCTACTTCAAGTGTGGGGACCTGGCTGTGTACGGTGGTGAGGTCACTGGCTACCACTGCCGCAGCGATACATGCTGCTCTGTTTCATGGCATTTGTTCTAGTTCTGTTTATGAATCATCAACACACACGTTGACTTTGTGTAGCACATCATTATTGTCTTTATCGACGGTAAGACACATTCAGGAAACACTCTTGTTCACAACGGTTCTGCCAGATTCTGATATCAACTTCGGGCACATGAAACTGAAGCATGAACTGGTTGATTTGTTTCTTGTGCGTTATCAATAATTGAATAGTAATAACGACCGACGATTTCTGAAAGGGCGTGTAGTATTTCTTGTGCAAACACCACTTGGTGAATCGACAGTAAGAGATACTAGGATTAGATAGTATCACCTCAAAGGAGCATACATTCACAAACTGATGCTATAAACGACTTCAGTGTTTAGAGTTGAAAAACAAGTGGTGTTTTACTTTCATGCCGGAAAGTTTCCAAATTTAACACTGTGCATGAATGTTATTCAGGCGTGGATATTCAGGACATTACTTTTCACATGAAGAATTAGAAACACTGGTTTATTGAGTCACATGGCAGTTTCCGTTTGTATATAAACGCATTAATTTTCTGCATGGACGCTCTAATTATCTTTGTTTCAATTTTCTTACGATCACTTGACTAAAATGTGTATCGTTGTAACATTAATTTCACACTATTCTGTGCGCTTATTTACACGATTTCATTTGTTATTAAACGCCTGCGATGTAAACTAGCATTTCGTCCTCCGGTACAGCTAAAGGGCAGCCATTGTTAGCGGAAATCAATCCGCGTCTTCCGCTATTAAAGATGGTCAACGTTGACGCTGGAAGAATAAAGAAATGGAACAAAAACATACGACCAAGGCCTGGCTGGTGCAAGGAAATTGCCCGGAAAAAAAGGAGACTGGCAGCAGCACAAGAAACGGAGAAAAATGAGTCGACGGAGGCAACTACACCTGTCTTCCGTTGGAAATCCTTTCGTATGCCGGGTCTTGCCTTACCTCCTTCCTCTCACAATTATCCCGTTTGAGGCCCAGTTTCCGCAAAGGCCGAAGCCCAATTTCCCGCACGGAATTCCTGTCTGTGCCAGGCACTACCGGTGACAAGAGTCGGCAGAGTGCTAAGGAACCGGCCGTGGGAGGATGCTTTGAGTGCCCAGAATGTGTCCTCCGAGGGAGGTTCCTAACCGGATAGACATAAAAGAGGTGGGAGAATGCGTCAACTAAGATGTTGTGACCAATGCGAAGGCGGTTGGCCAAGCAGCGAACGGTTTTTATTGATCTTTGGATCAATAACAAGGCGGATGCTGACATGGAACAAATTGGCGCCCCACCCTCAACGTCGTTGCAATAGAATAACCGATAATTACCAGCGCGCCACTGTCTGTCAGTCTGTCATTTTTATCACAGGGCGAAGGCGTGGTTAGCCGGGTGGAGGCAACGATCAATTCAAGATGGCAGGAGAACACCGCGCTAGCCGAGCAGGCAATGTTGGTCTGGTAAAGAATCTTCCTGTACTCATTTCGCTTCCTATATGTACGCATATTCCCTAATTGTATACAGATTTCTATATGTACATATCTTTCCTAATTGTATACAGCTTCCTGTATGTACACATATTTCCTAAATGTATAATGCTTCCAAAATGTACATATATTTCCTATATGTATACAGCTTTATCTCCCCATATGTGCGTATACTACATATTTCTTATGTGTGGCGAAATATGGCTGTCCACAAAAGTTTGTCCAAATAGTGCGGCTATTTCATGATGGTATGCGGGCAAGAGTACAGGAAAATGGTGAACTGTCTGAGCCCTTTCCTGTCACCAATGGAGTGAAGCAAGGATGTGTCCTGGCACCAACACTGTTCAGCCTTCATGTTTTCAGTTATGCTGACGAATGCCTTCGAGAACAATGACATTGGAATAGACATCAACTACCGCATGGATGGAAAGTTGTTCATCTCAGAAGACTGAAAGCCAAAACCAAAACTAACAGCGACACCGTCAGAGAACTGCTGTTTGCTGATGATTGCGCTCTATATGCCAACTCAGTGGCAGACATGCAACACAATGTTTCAGCTTTCTCACATGCCTGTGCCAAATTTGGGCTCAATATCAACTTGGAGAAGACTGTAGTTATGTACCAGCCAGCTCCAGGAAATAATCACACCGTGCCGAATATCAAGGTGAACGGTCATAGACTAAGTGTTGTGGACAAATTCACCTATCTTGGCAGCACTGTGTCACAAGCTGCCACAATTGATGACGAAGTGAATGCAAGAATCTCCAAGGCCAGCGCGGCCTTTGGCAGACTGTACAAGAATGTATGGGACAGAAATGGAATAAGCCTGCAAACAAAGCTGAAAGTCTATAAAGCAGTTGTATTATCCACACTGCTATATGCTTGTGAAACATGGACTGTTTATCAGCGACATGCTAGGAAATTAAACCACTTCCACACAGTCTGCCTTAGGAAGCTATTGAAGATTAAATGGCAAGACACGATCCCAGACACTGAAGTTCTAGAAAGAGCATTCATGCCCAGTATCCACACTCTACTAATGAAAAATCAGATTAGTTGGGCTGGTCACTTAACTCGTATGCCAGATCACAGGCTCCCTAAACAAATTTTTTACGGCGAGCTGCGTTGTGGTAAACGCTCCCAAGGCGGCCAGAGGAAACGCTTTAAAGACACTCTGAAAGTCTCACTGAAAGCTTTTGGAATTCATCCTGACACCTGGGAGACTGCTGCTAAAGACCGTAATTCATGGCGTACATCATTACATAAGGGTGCAGTCACTTGTGAAGCAACCAGGACTGCAAGAGCTGTGAAGAAAAGGCTGGACAGAAAAACCACTGCAGGAGATCCTCCCCCTGGAACGTCAAGCATTCTTTGCCCGCATTGTCAAAGAACATTTCAAGCCAAAATAGGCCTTATCAGCCATCTTAGAATTCACGGCTCCATACTTTCAACCCCACTGGATGAAATGAATGGTCATCATCATTCTTGATGGACAAACAACATGTGTAAATATATTAATAGAGATATTTGTCTTCATATATGTGGATAGATTTGTCTTAGTACACACGTTTATCTTCATACATGTGCGCAGCAGATTAGTTTTCCAACAGGTACATGGATGTGTGTTCCTGTAAGTTGTTGTTTGTCCATCAAGAATGATGATGACCATTCATTTCATCCAGTGGGGTTGAAGGTATGGAGCCGTGGGTTCTAAGATGGCTGATAAGGCCTATTTACGCCTATTGTCTTCATGCATGTACACAGATAGTTTCTTGTTCCGAAGCAAGAACCTGTCGTGGGCAGGTCAAGTGTTAGCAGCATCACAGTTTGCAGGCCTGGGTGCACTGAGCAACAACGATTCATCTAACAGAACATCCCCTGAAACAAGTAAAGAGCTTCGAGTATTTAGGAAGTATGTTATCATTAAATGGCAAAGTAGAAGACGAGTTCGAAAATAGGTGCATTAAGGCAAATCAACTCATTGGACAAATGGCACCGATGATACAGAACAAACACGTATCAATAGATACTAAAAAGCAGCCTACATCACAATCATCCTACCAACTCGATGCTACAAATCTGGACACTGACAGAAAAAGAGAACAGACAAATTAAAACAACGGAAATAAGATTTCAGAGAAGAATACTCACTGTATCCAGAAGAGAGAAAATCAGAAGTGAAGAAATCAGGACTAAAGTGGGGGTTATAGCAGCGCTAGATTTCATCAGAAAACATCAAGTTAAATTGTTTGGCAATATAACTAGGCTACCAACTATCAGGCTAAAGGGTTGCGAACGCGGTTCGTGAGCCGGGTGCCAGGCGTTCGAATCTCAGCTGCGACCGATTTGTGCAGCAGACCGTGTCGCGTTGTGTTATAACGTGCTGGTATGGGAGCAGGTCGTTCAGAAAGCAATGGCAAACTGCTGAACGTAACACTTGCCTAGTACATCAACAGCAGTTGAAAAATGCTGGTGTTGACTGCAACGTCCCGTAAGGGATATGCAACTTAAAAAAACAAAACAAAAAAACAAAAAACAAAAAAACTATCAATTTACCACAACAAGCAATGATGTACACAGCAAACGGAACCAGAAGAAGAGGCCGTCATTTAAATAATGGACAGAGGGAATAGCAGAGTCCATGGGAATCATAATACACGAAGCCCATAAACGGGCACTCTCCCGTTGTTTAAGCTGCACCTCAACACCGCATGGTACATCATCAACAAGATGAGATGGGATGGTGAGTGCACTGAGGGTAAGGTGGTCAGTTGTTATCTTTTGTAGGGAACGTCGAAAGCTGACATCGAATCTCTGGCCGATAGCTCTCTTGCCATTGTAAGCATAACCTTCTAACCATTACACCAACTGCGCTATCTGCTATATTTTTGATCCTGAATATACATACATATTTGTTTCACACACACACACACACACACACACACACACACACATGCACACACACACACACACACATTGGCACCTTGCCTTCTTGACAGACGATAGTTTGTGCTTTAAAAAGGCATAATAACTTTTAACTATGGCGGTAGCGAGTGTGACTGATAAGGCCAATTTGCGCTGTAAATATCTGTTCACAGTGGGTGCATGTGAACACGTGGTCATTTCCACCATCATGCACCATCTTACGTCTCAAACGCTTGGTGTGTGACTTTTCTGCAATAATTTTCTCCTTTGACTTTATTCCATTTCTGATATTTGCCCTCCATGCAACACATTCAGCGGCGACTTGCTCCCAATGTGCATTATTAATGCCTGTATCAATCATGTCCCGCTTACACACATCTTTGTATCGTAGTAGAGGCCGACCCTGAGATCTCTTACCCATCTGTAATTCACCAAAAAAGATATCCTTTGGTATTCTACCATCATCCATCCTCCTAAGATGTCCTATCCATCTAAGTCTACGAAGACTGAGCATGGAATAAACACACACACACACACACACACACACACACACACACACACACACACACACACACACACAAAGACACACACGCACACAGACACAGAGAGAGACACAGACACAGACACACACAGACATACACATACACACACACACACAGACATACACACACACAGAGACACAGACACACACAGACACAGGCACACAGACACAGACAGACACACACACACACACACATATATATATGTGTGTGCAGAACGTTGCGATCAACATCTGATTGACTGTTCAGGCAGTTTTACGTTCAGTAGTTTTTCATTGCTTTCCGAAAGTAAAGTCACCGCCGAAGTCCAACTGATCGATGTAGGCTATCTGCTTGTACGAGGAGGTTTACAATTAAAACCTTACATGTTTCTTTTATTTTTAGTGTAAATATATTTAAACAAATAATAATAATAATAATAATAATAATAATAATAATAATAATAATAATAATAATAATAATAATAATAATAATAATAATAAAGGACAAGTGTATTATTTTTCGATGTAGTCATTACTTCGTTCAATGCAAGCCCTTATGAAGAGATAAAGTGCTTGGATTCCTGTAGAAAAAATATTCTCTTGGTCACTTGTGTAACCATTGTGGGATCACTACTCGGTGTGTCTGACGTGGTCGCAAATAGTCTCTCACAAAAGTAACGCCGTTTTGAAACTTCCTACTTCACTCATACACTTTCTTGACTGACAAGCATGCATCGCCATACTTGACCTTCATTCGCCGATGAATTTCTTTAGGTTTCGCCCCTTTTCTGCTCAAACGACGAATAATAGAAGTTATAGAACGCTGTTCCTCTTTGGTGCATGTCAAAAGTGGGGCGGACATCTTTAAACTGTCCTTATGACGTCACATTGTTCGTCTACACCAGTGATATCACGTAGCTTAACCCTCTTGAAATCCTTAACAACAATATATCCACTCATATGTATACATATCCACAATAAGATATCCACTTTCCGAGGCTTGACCGACCTTACAAGCGCACTTCATCCTCTCTACCATTGGTAGCCCAGTGCACCACGGACGATATAGTAGCACTTCAATAGATTTCACGGCTCTAGGATGATGCTGCTCAAACAATTTCGAAGAAGAGCGACTGGTCGAGCAGGTAAGATACAGACCTCTCATATCAGCTGACGGGTTCTAATCTTCACTAAAGAAAAGATTTGTATACGTCAACGGGGATTGTGATTAGTATAAGTCTAGTCAAACTAGAAGGACCTGTGTCTAGAATCCACACGCGAAAGAAATAGCGGAAGACCTAAAACACACGGAGAGCAGACGTGGGGACTGACATGAGTAGGATGGAGAGGTTATGAGCGGAGCTGCATGGGATCGCTAGCGTTAGTTGGTTGAGCGCCTATGTTTCAATATGAGATACAGGACGAAAGAAGAAGAACATGACATAGCCGATTGATCACATCAGATAAAATGACGTGGGCGATTGATTATATCAGATAAAGTGACGCGGGCGGTTGATTATATCAAATAAAATGACGTGGGCGATTGATTTTATCCGTTGAAATGACATGGGCGATTGATTATATCAGTTAAAATGACGTAGAAGATTGATTATATCAACTAAAATGACGTGGGTGATTGATTATATCACCTAAAATGACGTTGACGATCCATTCTATCTGCTAAAATTATGTAGACAACTCATTCTATCAGCTAACATGAAAAGAAGATGCCACAGTACTAATGCCATTAGCATGTTTACTTGCAAAGTTAATGTTCCAAAGTCAATCTCCAGCAGTGGCTGGATACATTTCTCGACCAACCGGACTCAGGGACTCTCCAAGCCTCATTAACACGAGTTTCGGGTAGTGGAATCGTTTGGGAAAAGAATCCTGTAAGCGAAGACACTAGTAACTTCCGTCTCATTATGTAGCCACGACCTAGTATATGTGCAGATCTAACGCTGTACAGTCCAGCAGCAGTAGCTGCCAGGGGACTAGCGTTTATACGAGATTGAAACAAGTCATCCCCATAGCTCTGTTTTCCGTATCTTGCCGACGGGCTACTGTTTCCATAGTCGCTTCCACAAATTACACTGGTCAGGTGAGCTATGTGAACTATTGTATTCGACACAGGACTGGACAATGGCAGCCAGCTTCACACGTACACGCGTTCAGTCTACACACTCCATAGTTCAACCCTTGCGTGCTCGTGGTCACTACTTTCCTCTTATAAATGAATATAACGAGTCTTTAAAGACCCTTGGTATGTAGGTGAGTCACAGGTAAGTGAGGCTACTTTCTTGAATTCAAGAGAGTTTAACCAGTCATTGTAAAGGCAATCGGCTGTGTCAACAAACGTATATTGAAGATAAACCTGCAGGTCAGTTGAAGCTGTGCTGAGTTCACATAGTTTTCCCATGATCGATGCTGGAATAATTGATCGTCACCAACAATGACACACTTTGGAGTAGAGAAAATGTATTAATTTTCTGAAGTTGACGTGCTTAGAGAAACTGTATTTATCCAAAGTTGACTCATTGAAAGTGCAATCAGAGCACACGAAGGTATATCAGACATGTTCACAGTCAATACAGGAGCGAGACAGGGATGTTTGTCCCACCCTCACCCAGCCCCCTGATATTTCATATCTATAATGTTTTTTGCATATCCTTTACAGGACATCGCTGTCAACATCAGCATCTTTCAGCTGTATGTTGATTTCTTGGCAAGATTACGCTCAGTAGTTTGCCATTGCTTTCTGAGCGGCCGGCTCATTATACCGCAAATCACGAGCGCGGGTCGAACCGCTTCCAGTTCTCGCCTCGCTGCGAGACCCTGCGTGGATAAACGGGATTACAGAGAAAGTGGTGTAATCCCTCAGCGAGAGAGACCGGCATTTCATATCTACATAGGCAGAATATCCAAAGAAGCAAACCGTGACAGAACAGATTCTAAAAATGTCGAACTCTACTGTAGACGAAACAACAGCACCGCTCTCCATAAATTAGCTTTTATTTGTAGACGACCAATCTATGTTTTACATCGACGGCAGACTACAAAATCATATTAATAAGCTGAGTTTAACACGCAGCAGATACAATCATCATCCGGTGCCTTGCCGGTTGGCGTGGGCGATCACGCCTCTCCACAAATTGCTATCTCCGACGGTGTGGATCAAGTCGTGTGTTAACTCCCTTCCGTGCCATGACACAAGACTGTCAATAATATTTTCACTCTGTCTTCCTCTATCTCTCTTTTCGCAAATCTTTCCGGTTGTCACAACATTTTACAATTTTTGTCTTCTCATAATGTGGCCAAAAAAAATTATGACTGCCTCTTTCTGATGTTTGTGATAAGTTGTCTTTACGACTCAGCTTCCCATAACACGTCTTGATTAATCTATTTGGCTGTCCAATTAATTTTCAGCAATCTTCTATAAAACCACAACTCCAAAGCTTTCGGGGATTTTTTCGCTTGTTTACTAATTGTCCAGGACTCGCAGCCATATATTAAAACTGGTTCTATGTGGCATACAAGAACTCTTTTTCTGACGTTCAAGGACAATGACTTATTGCACAAAATGTTCTTCAATTGATAGAATGCAGTGTTTGCTTGTCATTGTCTGCTCTTGATCTCAGTCATGTATCTTCTATCTGATGTTATCCATATATCTGAATTCCTGCACCTGCCCCAAAATAACGTCCTGTACTTTAATTGCACGGTTAGACACAATCGGTTTCTTTGATATCACCATGACTTCTGTCTTTCTATTATTCAAACTAAGGCCCATTCTTTCATTTTCCACAACCACTGTAGATCGTTCTGCCTTGTTACTATTAAGATGGATACAATGTGAACTAACGAACGAAGAACGAACGAACAATCTTTATTTTCAAAGGATTAAGAATTGGGTACGCAGGCCCATTCTGACATTCTGCCCATCTTCTCTAATTTCCTCTCATACATTATCTCATTCAACATCGCTTATGAGGCTAATCTTAGACAATAAAAGAACAATAAGCATTAATACGCATGAGAGATAATCTATAATACATGACTCACTGAGGCAATGTTTACCATGAGCATGATAAATACCTAAGGAAAGTGTAACGTGCCATACATATGGGAATGTTTATTAACTAGTTATCGATTGAGATATTTTACCATTATTATTTTTTAGGAGGGGGGGGGGGGGGGGGGCATGTAGTCTGTACTGAGGTAGTGTTCAAACAGGTTGCGACTGTATGTATAATGATTGGTGGTGTCTTTGATTTCGTGTGGAAGATTGTTTCACAACTGAGTGGCAGAGTATGCTAAGCTTGTTTTAAGCTTGTCTATCCTAGGTTTAGGGACATGAAGTATATTTAGCCGTACGCTATGTCTTGCCTTATATTTGAACAAAGGTCAAAGGTAGCTTGGAGCATTTTGAAATAGGATTTTGTGAATTAGTTTAGCCTTATTAAAAAGTAGGCTTTTGTGGAGTGGCAGTAACTGAAGACGTTCATGTAGGTTATAATTGTCTGTAAGCTTATCGCCATTGATTAAACGCATTGCCCTTTTTTAGAATGAATAAAGGCGTTTTGTTAATTATTTGAAGCATCCATCCCAGATTGTGGAGCAATAATAAATATGTGTTTGTATATGTGAAGTATACAATATCGTTCTTGTGTTTTCATTGAGGAAATTTTTAATTTTGGCAAGTTGGTATACTTTTTTTGGCTATTTGTTTAACAAGAGCATGAACATGGGAATTAAAGATTACATTTTTATCAATGAATAAGACCCGGTGCCTTGTGCCCGGTTACACTTTCTATAGGCGTGCTACCAATGTGCAGCTGAAGAGTTCTCTGCAAGTTTAGAGTGTGAAGTCTTTGCCTAATTCCTATTAACATAGATTGTGTTTTAGAAATGTTAATTTGCATGCGGTTTGCATGACTCCAGTTAACTACACTATTTACTTCCAGTTGCAAGGATAATTCTAGCACATTACAATCAATAGCGTTTGTATATACTGTGCAGTCGTCTGCAAGTAGATCGCAGAACGACGACAAATATAAGGGAAGATCATTTATATAAATGGCAAATAACATGTGTTAATACAGCCAAAACTGAAGTAATTCACTTAGCATATCGCCTGGTTCACTAAGTATACTGATAAATAGTACACCTCTGAGACAAGTTAAAGAATTTAAATATCTAAGACGTATGATCTCAAAAAATGGCAGAATAGACAGTCACATCGAAATCAGATGTCAAAAAGCAAATGCGCTTATACATCAAATATCACCCATACTGAAACTTCTAAATATACCAATGTTCGCAAAACGACAGATATAAAATAGCATTATGTGATGTGCCAGCTCCATCACATGTTGTAGGCCTGAGAGCAAGGAGGAATAGTGGCCAGTATTTCACTCACTTTCGTAGGCGACGAGTCCAGGCGATGAACCCGTGTACGACTGTGATCATGAAATTACTATCACAGTTCACTATCAACTTCGCTAACACACACGCTTAAACACATATACATGTGATTTGTAGACTATACCAAGGTATTTGATGCAGTGAAACACGGTGAATTGATTACAGTGAGGGAAGATAGTAATATCTACATGTGATTTGTAGACTATACCAAGGTATTTGATGCAGTGAAACACTGTGAATTGATTACAATGAGGGAAGATAGTAATATCTACATGTGATTTGTAGACTATACCAAGGTATTTGATACAGTGAAACACGGTGAATTGATTACAGTGAGGGAAGATAGTAATATCTACATGTGATTTGTAGACTATACCAAGGTATTTGGTACAGTGAAACACGGTGAATTGATTACAGTGAGGGAAGATAGTAATATCTACATGTGATTTGTAGACTATACCAAGGTATTTGATACAGTGAAACACGGTGAATTGATTACAATGAGGGAAGATAGTAATATCTACACGTGATTTGTAGACTATACCAAGGTATTTGATACAGTGAAACACGGTGAATTGATTACAATGAGGGAAGATAGTAATATCTACATGTGATTTGTAGACTATACCAAGGTATTTGATACAGTGAAACACGGTGAATTGATACAATGAGGGAAGATAGTAATATCTACATGTGATTTGTAGACTATACCAAGGTATTTGATACAGTGAAACACGGTGAATTGATTACAATGAGGGAAGATAGTAATATCTACATGTGATTTGTAGACTATACCAAGGTATTTGATACAGTGAAACACGGTGAATTGATTACAATGAGGGAAGATAGTAATATCTACATGTGATTTGTAGACTATACCAAGGTATTTGATACAGTGAAACACGGTGAATTGATTACAATGAGGGAAGATAGTAATATCTACATGTGATTTGTAGACTATACCAAGGTATTTGGTACAGTGAAACACGGTGAATTGATTACAATGAGGGAAGATAGTAATATCTATATGTGATTTGTAGACTATACCAAGGTATTTGATACAGTGAAATACGGTGATCGGTTATAAATCTTGGAAGATATCAACATTGATGGGAAAGATATAAGAATAATAAATAATATTCATAGGAAACAAAATAGCGGCGATTAGAAATTCAATTCAATTCAACATTATTTTTAGAAAGGGAAATAAAGATGGCAATTATGAACAGATAAAAGGAAAGAGTAAGGCGAGGATGTGTTTTGTGGCTGCATGTCTTCCTTCTCTACTGTGAGGTAATAATGAGAGGGAGACAAGAGAGACTAGCAATAAGAATTAAAGTTTATAATATAAACAATCTACTCCCTCCAATTCAGCCAGTGCTTCTCAGATGAACATGTAAAAGTACATTACAGTAGTTCATTGAATATCAAGCAAACATAAACAAATGGTTATATCAAACAAAAAGATAACACCGGCCCGGCTTCGCCCAGACCCTGGTGGGGAGCATCTCATTTAATTCATATAAGTAGTCATATAAGTTCCCGTTCCCGACTATCTATCTGTCTGTCTGTCTGTCTGACCCGGCCCGGCATCGCCCAACTCCTGGTGGGGAGCATCTCATTTAATTCATATAAGTAGTCATATAAGTTCCCGTTCCCGACTGTCTGTCTGTCTGTCTGTCTGTCTGTCTGTCTGTCTATCAATCTGTCTGTCTGTCTGTCTGACCCGGCCCAGCCCATGGTGGAGAGAATCTCATTTAAATCATATAAGTAGTCATATAAGATCCCGTTCCCGACTATCTGTCTGTCTGTCTTGGGTAAATGGAGGAGGGAGGAGGAAGAGGGAGGTGGAGGAGGGAAGAGGAGGGAGGAGGAGACAGAAGGAATAGGGAGGAATAGGAGAGAGGAGGAGGGATTAGGAAGAGGAGGGAGGAGTAGGGTGGAGGAGTAGGGTGGAGGAGGAGGGAGGAGGAAGAGGGAGAAGGAGGGAGGAGGAAAACGCAGGAGGAGGAGGGAGGAGGAGGAGGAGAGGGAGGAGGAGGGAGAGGGAGGAGGAGGGAGGAGGAGGAGAGAGTAGGAGGAGGGAGGAGGCGGAGGGAGCAGGAAGAGGGAGGAAGAGGGAGGAGAAAGAGGGAGAAGGAGGAGGGAGGAGGGAGGAGAAGGAGGATGGAGGAGGAAGAGGGAGGAGGAGGGAGAAGGAGGGAGGAGGAGAACGCAGGAGGAGGAGGGAGGAGGAGGAGGGAAAGGGAGGAGGAGGGAGGAGGAGGAGAGAGTGGGAGGAGGGAGGAGGCGGAGGGAGAAGGAAGAGGGAGGAAGAGGGAGGAGGAAGAGGGAGAAGGAGTAGGGAGGAGAAGGAGGGAAGAGGATGAGGGGGAGGAGGAGGAAGAGGGAGGAGGAGGAATGTGAAGGGAGGAGGAGGGAGGAGGTAGAGGGAGGAGGAGGAGGGAGGAGGAGAGAGGAGGAGAGAGGAGGAGGAGGAGGGAGGAGGAGGAGGGATGAGGAGGAGGGAGGAGGAGGAAGAGGGAGGAGGAGGAATGTGAAGGTAGGAGGAGGGAGGAGGTAGAGGGAGGAGGAGGAGGGGGAGGAGAATGGAGGAGGAGGGATGAGGAGGAGAGGGAGGAGGAGGAAGGAGGAGGGGGAGGAGGGGGAGGAGGAGGGAGGAAGAAGGAGGAGGGAGGAGGAGGGATGAGGGGTGTCAAAGACTGAAATATAGAGGTCTGAGGTCTGCCTCAAGATAGAAGACCACCAGGAAGAGTGGTCAACCTCAAGTAGATTAGAGGTAACACAGTGCCCCAATATGAGGGCAGGGTAGGTGATAGGAAGGGGGACTATTAACTAGTTCTCTCATGAGACACGGAGGTATCGACCAGATAGTTAGTACTCTGGTCACGGCAGAATCACGCCTACGTGATAGCCATGGAGAAGTGGATTGCCACTCAATAGGAGACGGCTGCTATAAGCGTGCTGAGTGTGACAGCACGCAAAAAGCCGAAGGACGCACAAGGTCCTTCCGCGTGCTGTGTAGCCACGCGAGTAGGAAAGTCAGACTGGGGACTGACGTCGTAGCGAGCGCACCGTTTAGTGTCGATAGGAGTTTTTTGTAGCCAAGTAGATAGAGATTAGCAATAGGGTTAGGAAACTAGTGATAGGCAATTCTGTGGCTTTGCGTGTGATTTGATAGCGACTGTTTTGTAAATGTAAAGAGCCAACGGCAGTAAAATGTATCATCCATTTCCTCTCACACGACTTGCAAGTTCCTTGTGTGGTGCGAGAGAAGTAATCCTATGATGCCTGAAACATCGGTTGCTGACAGGCTAGGATTAATGTGGTGTCAGAAGTGTGGCTTGGACAAATGTTCAAGCTAATACACTTACCCACGGCTCTAGAATAAGGTTACTAATAGTGAATTACAAGGTTTAATTTGTGTCAGTGACTGATGACGTGTGCAGACTAAAACAAGTTGCGAGCTAAGCTGTGCCTATCGTGACAAAATAATGCTTATTTGTGTTTATTAAAATATTATGTACTTAAATCATGTGTTCTTCGAAGTTGTAAGTATTGATATTATTATTTTCTTTCATTTATTTATGTAATTACTTATTGGTTTATGAATAATTATCAAATATGATTCATGGCGGAGCGATACACATGCCAGCAACATTATCGAGTTTTGCAAGCTAAAAATAGCGCTGCGCCTCTGACGTATTGCGATTGACAAGCAGTTGTTTTACGCCATTTGCATTCAGCATCTGATTGTTTACAAATCGCCAAGCTGCTGCCCGCCTGAATCTGTGCTTTATATTAACTATTATTTGTTTATTTAAGTTAGTGAATGAATATATTTATTTATTATCACATTTATATTTATTTCAAAGCAGTTATTGAATTTTTTTCGTACGTTTTCTATTTGTTTACCGTCGCGATGGCACTACTTTTGGCTATGCAAATTAGACTTGGTCTGCACAACACTTCCATAGATTAAACTAGATTAGGAACGAAAGGCATAAGACGATAGAACGAAGACAGGACATTGACATTTAATATTAATTAAACTACATTCTGTTTGTCCGGGGGCATGTCATTGTGATTGTACCAAATTGTCAAAAATTATATGTCGCTTGCAATTTATTAATTGTTGCTGCTCTGTGAACCAGGGTGAACAACAGCTGGTTAGAAAACTCGTGTGTATGCCGAAGTGCCAAACGAGGGGACCAGAGTTGCCAAACGGTTGTGCCTGATTTTCGGGAACATTAAGATGAGTATACTCAACATATTTGGCATGCAATGTGATTAATAATGCATCTCTTTTTCAGCGTGTGATGCATTAGCATATTTTTGGTGCTCTGTTTTTTCAGGATAAAATTTTCCAGGTTATAAACAAAGAGTACAATTTGTAGTGCTCAAAGATTAAGAAACATAACATATCGAAGATAAATAAGCCGTATCTAAAATAAATAAGTGAGTAGATATTTGTGTGCCTGTCAAATTTATCTAATCTCCCAACAACATGGCAACTTTATCTGATTTCATAAAAGCAGGCAAAGAATTACAATACACAGGAAAGGAGCTAGAACAATATGCTGATAAGAAATTTAAAGAAGCAAAAGATGCTGAGACAGCTGAACGTGCACGAAAAGAGGATGCGGAGAGAGCTGAACGTGAACGATAAGAGGATGCAGAGAGAGAGAGATGAACGTGCACGAGAAAGACAACATCAAAAAGAGATTGTAGAACTAGCTGAGATAACAAAGCAAAAACAGTTAGAACATGATAAGGAGATTAAGCAACAACAGTTAGAACAAGATAAGGAAATTAAACAGAAAGAATTAGAATTAAAGCAAAAGCAATTAGATCAGGAGAAAGAATTAAAACAAAAAGACTTAGAAATAAAACAAAGAGAAATAGATGAAATGGCAAGAGTAAAAGAAAAACAAATACAAGTGGAATCAGAGACACAGTTAAAGATGAAAGGTATGGATGTAGACTCACACGCAGAGATCTCTGCTACTAAACTAAAAAGTCAACAAGAAGAAAATAAGTTCAATAAATACAAAAATATTATTAAACCATTCTGTAAAGAAGATTCCATATCAGCCTGGACAGAAAATGTCGAGTATCAGTTTAAATACCACCAAGTTCCAATAGAAATGTGGGCTATGATATATATGAAGAACCTGAGTGGTGAGCCCCTTATAGTGATAGAATCAATACCAACTGATCTTAGATCTAACTATCAGTACATCCATGATAGGATAATGCAACACTTTTTACTTGATGCCCCTGGGTATCAGGTTCAGTTCTCGAAGTTAAAACCAAAACCTAATGAGACTTTCATTGATTACGTCTCAAATGTCCAAAGTGTACTAAATAGGTGGCTGAATGCAGCTAACATAGGAAAAGACTTTGACAGACTTAAAAATTTAATAGCCATGGATAAAGTCATATCCACTATACCATCGCCGTTCGCTAAATTCTTGCAGCAGTCAGACATTGAGACCATAGAACAATTTGAAAAGAAAGGCTCTGCATATTTTTCCTCAAATAGAGATATTTTTAAGACTTCACATAACGACTCTGAAATAGTTTCTTTTGTAAAGGACCAACCTAAAAACTATCAGAGTAATAGAAAACCATTTCATAGAGTCGACAAGAAAGATAGGAAAGTGTCAAAATGTATCTACTGTCAACTTTTGCATGACACTGATTCTATGTGTGATAAATCGCCTAACTATCCGGCACATCTTGAGAATGTCATTAAGAAGCAACAAAACAAGAGATCTGCATACAGGCGTGCAATCAAATGCTTCTTTTGTTCCAGCTACGGCCATTATTCAAATAAGTGCCTGGGCCGCCAACGTATGAAAGCCAACAATGCTATTTTGATCGATACATCTTCTGATAGTGGTAGTGAGACTGAGTGTGAAGTTGAGAATGTATTACCTTTTAAGCAATCTGAAGATGTGTGTTGTGTGAACGATGTATTAAGCTTTGACAATTGTGACCAATGTCACCAATTTCATACAGACGACAAACTTACATGTGGGCATATTGTAACATCCTCCTTTGAGAATGCAAACGCAGCTGTAGCCTCCAGAGGCAATCTATTGTTTCACTCTGCAATGGTCAATGATAAGCCATGCCGATGTTTGCTTGACAGTGGGAGCTCTATTATTGGTGTGAAAAAGGAACTTGTTAATCCAAAGGATTATACTGGTGACTCTGTAAAATGCCGGACTTTTTCTGGTAATATAGAAACCTATCCTCTGGCAAGAGCCCGTATAAACACCCCGTTCCTTTCTGGTACCTTTACTTGTGCAATACTTGACAACCCTTGTACTGATTTAATTCTTGGGGTCTACCCCAGCTAAGGCACTGTACAGATGAAGAAATATCTGTCTGGGAGGAGAAGAATGGTTTCACTCCAGTGAACAGTGCAGATATCCTCAAACATCACAGTCCTAACAGAAGTGCTAGACCCATAACACTTGAAACTGATCAAGACGTAATGGTGCTACTACCAGACAAGCATAATAAAATGGTAACTTCATGCCAAGGGCCTTTCAAGGTGATACAAAAAATTTCAGATGTTGACTATGAAATATCGATAAACGGACACTTAAAGATATTTCATGTCAACATGTTGAAACCCTACTTTTCACGACAAGAGACAGAAGTAAAGACAGACGAACACAGTGCACCCACACCTAGTGATGAGACGACAGACATACACAACGCAACTACACTAGTTAGCGAGACTGGCAAATCCGACGATATCCATACGCCTAGTGAGCTTACAGAATACGCACTTAGCACCACCACCGTATTGAATCAGGTAGACGACGACGGAATGGAACTACGTGTTCCAATTGTAGACAAGACTGCGACATTAGATAGCATACGGATAGAACAGGGACTAACAGACGTTCAACGACGACAATTAATAGAATTAGTGACAGAGTATAAAGACATATTTTCTGACATTCCAGGTAGGACCGACAGATCGAGCACTCCATTCTTCTTTCGGACTCTAAGCCTATCAAATGCAGGCCGTACTCTATCCCACTCAGCTATAGAGAAAGTCTAACTAAGGAAATTCTTAATTTAGAAGCTAGTGGGATCATCCAGAAATCTACATCTGAGTACTCCTTTCCAATCGTCCTAGTTAAGAAAAAAGACTCCACAATTCGTCTGTGTGTGGACTACAGAAAGCTCAACAACGTCACTAAGATCGACGCAGAACCAATTCCTTCCTGCGAAGATCTTATTCTTGACATGTCCACCTCCAAATCTTTTCTAAATTAGATCTTACTAAGGGATATTGGCAGGTCCCTATGCAGACTCAATCCATTCATCTTACTGCTTTTTCAACACCTTTAGGACTTTACGAGTGGCGTTTTCTTCCTTTCGGACTTCGAAACGCTCCTGCCACTTTCGTACGCTTAACTAGAGATCTACTTCATGGAGTGACGAATACAGTGACCAATATAGATGATATATGTGTCCATACAGATGACTGGACAACACACTTACTGAAACTAAGACATGTCTTCGATAGGTTGCGACTCTTCGGTCTCACTGTCAAACCGAGCAAAGTCGAATTGGGCCTAAAAGAAATTGATTTTTTGGGTCATGTCATTTCACAAGGTCAACTAAAGACTGACAATAGAATTATTACCAAAATTATGAACCTGACCATGCCTACAACAAAGAAGCAGGTCCAACAAAGAAGCAGGTCAGAAGCCTTTTGGGGTTAGTAAATTACTATAGCAAGTTCATACCAAACTTAGCGGAAATTACAAGTGTATTTTCAAATGTTTTAAAAGCATCTGTAAAATTAGATGTCAAAGATGCATTATTAATTTCTGCATTGTCAAAATTGAAAATCCTGTTGAGTAATGTACCAATCCTCCGCTTGCCTAATCCTAGGCTCGTTTATTATCTTAGGACAGATGCCAGCAGAATCTCCATCGCTGCAGTTCTAGGCCAGTTTTATGATGGCATCTTCCATCCGATTTGCTATGTGAGCCGTAAGATCACACCTGCTGAGTCCAGATATTCCATATCAGAGTTGGAAGCCCTAAGCGTCATCTATGCGGTGAGGAAGCTGCATCGATTTCTAGCGGGTGTTCACTTCGTTGTCCAGACTGACAACTCCCCAATCACGGTCATACAAAGTGGTGTGCATCGGAATGACCGTATATACAGGTGGTCGTTAATACTACAAAATTATACTTTTAGTATAGAGCATATTAAGGGTAAGGACAACATTCTGGCTGATACCCTTAGTCGACCATCTGAGGTAGAAATACCGGAGATTCCACATGAGAGTGTAGAGTAATAGATGTTAAATTAGTACATTAGAATATTCTATGTGGAATATGTTACGAATACATAGACATTATTTTCTGAACTAGGTACTAAGAACAGTGAACTACCATGTGTCCGTAGACAGCAAAATAAGAACTGTGCTCCGAGAACAAGTATATCAACGTGTGAACTAAGACAGCTCGTTACATACTAAGCTCCATATGTGTTCCGGTGAGTCATCTGTGTTAAACAGGGAAAAACAGTGTCAGAACAGAACATAAATAACAGACACGAAAATACTTGTCTACGACACCAGCGAACTCTACAGGTGCAATACCCATAGGACACAAGTATGACGGTGTAATGTATTTAATATACCCAGGACAATTGTGTATATATATTATGCCAATGAAAGCAATTTCTAAACAGTAGGGCAATGACTAACCTGAGGTATTTAAATACCATGTATATATAGACTCATTGTGATATGTATTATAACGTTTTAATATAGTGATAAATTATAGTTAGATTAGGTCACTCTAAGATACATTTAAATTTAGGAAATATAATAGTTTTCATTTTTTTAAGTAGTTTAGATAGATCATTAATTTACCCAATTACTTAGCTTAAAAGTAAATTAGGATAGTAATTTAAACGTAATAACAGCTAATTATAAACTAGGATAAAAAGTTTATATAGTAATAGTACCATTTAGTTTGTTACATTTCACTTTGGTTCATTTCACTAGAGTTCATGCCATCTTAATGACCCAGCCCATTTAACAAACTTGTTCATTTAATATTATGATTAATTTACACCGGATAGGATAAAAGAATTATACAAATAAAAATACATCATTTACACCATTTAGAATAAAAATATCAATCATATATTTTTTTCTTTTAAAAAAACATTATTTATAATTTTGTTATATTTCACATTACCCATGTTAGAAAGGTACATAATTTATTACATTTCACATTACCCATTTCAGAAAGGTACATAACTCATCTCACATCAATTTCATTGTAAATAGGTAGATTACTTCCCTTAAATTAGATTAAAGTAGGTAACACATTAAATACATATTTATAGAACTACTATTAGTATTTCAGTATTTAGAATATTATTTCAGTAGAATATAGTGGTTAATAATACCAGGGTACAAACCATCAACCCTTTTTCTTACATGTAAATAGTTTGTAAATACATGACTCGTGCAGCAATCTATGCACAGTCATTAAGCTCAACTTTGTCAAACTGAGCCAAACTTGTACAGTGTCACTCCAAGGTTTTTAAATAATAGTGAGAGTAAAACATGTGTGACAGAAGTGTGAAATTGAGAGCAAATGTAAATTATATAAGGGAGAGTTAGATCAGTCAGCGGATTTTTCTGCCTCTCAATGCGACTTTTTTATTTTTGTCTGCGTCAAATGTTTGGTTTCGATGTTGAAAATGTGCTGTCTTGAATGTGTTGTGTGTAGTTTAGTGTAGATCTTAGAGAAAGTATTTTAAGTCTCATAAGACGGAAACGTAGTCACGAATTAGTGTTATACACTTGTTTGTGGCCACATTTAACCGAATTATGGCACTTGAAAACTAACTTACATACACATGATAGATAGATACACATGTTAGAAGTTAGATTATACTATTAGTTAGATTCAAACACGCAAACATCCAGGAAAACAAACATGTAAATTGCATACATTTTTGGTAGATCAAAGGGAGATAACTCCGGGTCAGGGGACATAATAGACAACGAAACACTAACTTAACAGTGAAAGATAACTTTACACGCAGAAGCGAAATAGGTAAAGCCTGTCGCACACAGCTTGTGTAATGGTTGTTTAATATTATATGGGGGACATGAAGCAATTCATGTGTTGACCCTAAGAAAGTCAACTTTGTATGGGTAAAGAGTTAATTTACTATTTGAGGGCAGGTCTTATAAGACAATGGTCCGGTTCAGACACACCTCTAATAAATATAATATTGCGATTGAGAAGAGGGCTCACGCCAACCAGACAAGTTTGTGGCGATTGCCAGTAGCCAAGTAAAGTGATACTACATTGTGACAATAGTCAGTAGAAGTCTATTGAGTTACCCAAAGCCAGGTTATCAACAGTCTTTGACAAAAATTAGATACACTAATTTTTTAGAAACCTCTTGCGTCACAACCAATGAGTCAAAGTTGATGACGCAACACAGGAGGGGAGGGTGTGTGTCAAAGACTGAAATATAGAGGTCTGAGGTCTGCCTCAAGATAGAAGACCACCGGGAAGAGTGGTCAACTTCAAGTAGATTAGAGGTAACACAGTGCCCCAATATGAGGGCAGGGTAGGTGATAGGAAGGGGGACTATTAACTTGTTCTCTCATGAGACACGGAGGTATCGACCAGATAGTTAGTACTCTGGTCACGGCAGAATCACGCCTACGTGATAGCCACGGAGAAGTGGATTGCCACTCAATAGGAGACGGCTGCTATAAGCGTGCTGAGTGTGACAGCACGCAAAAAGCCGAAGGACGCACAAGGTCCTTCCGCGTGCTGTGTAGCCACGCGAGTAGGAAAGTCAGACTGGGGACTGACTTCGTAGCGAGCGCACCGTTTAGTGTCGATAGGAGTTTTTTGTAGCCAAGTAGATAGAGATTAGCAATAGGGTTAGAAAACTAGTGATAGGCAATTCTGTGGCTTTGTGTGTGATTTGATAGCGACTGTTGTGTAAATGTAAAGAGCCAACGGCAATAAAATGTATCATCCATTTCCTCTCACACGACTTGCAAGTTCCTTGTGTGGTGCGAGAGAAGTAATCCTATGATGCCTGAAACATCGGTTGCTGACAAGGGGGAGGAGGGAGGGGGAGGAGGCGGAGGAGGAGAAGGGAGGAGAAGGGAGGAGGAGGGCGAAGGAGGAAGGAAGAGGAGGGCGAGGAGGTAGGAGGAGGGAGGAGGAGGAGGAAGAGGGAGGAGGAGGGAGGAGGAAGAGAGTGGAGGAGGGAGGAGGAGGGAGGAAGAGATAGGCGGAGAGAGGAGGAGGAGGGAGGAGGAGGAGTAGAGAGGAATAGGAGGGAGGAGGAGGGAGGAGGAGGGATTAAGAGAAGGAGGGGGGAAAGGGGAGAAGAGGGAGGGAGGAGGAGGGAGGAGGAGGAAGAGGGATGAGGAGGGACGAGGAGGGAGGAGGAAGGAGGAGGAGGGAGGAGGAGGAGGAGAGCGGAGGAGGGAGGAGAAGGGAGGAGGGTGAAAGAGGAGGAGGAGGGAGGAGTGTGAAGGAGGAGGAAGAGGGAGGAGGGGGAGGAGGGAGGGGGAGGAGGAGGGAGAAGGAGGAGGAGGGAGAAGGAGGAGGAGGGAGGAGGGAGGAGGAGAACGCAGGTGGGGAGGAGGAGGAGGGAGGAGGGAGAGGGAGGAGGAGGGAGGAGGAGGAGAGAGGAGAAGGAGGGAGGAGGTGGAGGGAGAAGGAGGAGGGAGAAGGAGGAGGGGGAGGAGGAGGAGAAATGATGAGGAGGGAGGAGGAGGAAGAGGGATGTGGAGGAAGGAGAAGGAGGGAGGAGGAGGGAGGAGGTAGAGGGAGGAGGTAGAGGGAGGAAAAGGGAGGAGGGAGTAGGAGAGAGGAGGAGGAGGAGGTAGGAGGAGAAGGGAGTAGGAGGGATGAGGAGAAGGGAGGAGGAGAGGGAGCAGGAGGGAGAAGGGAGGGGGAGAAAGAGGAGGGAGAGGGAGGATGGGGAGGAGGTAGAGGGAGGAGGAAGAGGAGGAGGGTGGAGGAGGAGGTAGAGGGAGGAGGAGGGAGGAGGTAGAGGGAGGAGGAGGGAGGAGGCGGAGGGAGTAGGAGGGAGGAGGATGGAGGAGGAGGGGAGAGGAAGAGGGAGAAGGAAGAGGGAGAAGGAGGAGGGAGGAGGGAGAGGGAGGAAGGGGAGGAGGTAGAGGGAGGAGGAAGAGGAGAAGGGTGGAGGGAGGAGGTAGAGGGAAGAGGAGGGGAGGAGGTAGAGGCAGGAGGAGAAGAGAGGAGGAGGGAGTTCGCCATTCCGAATTCATACTCGTCTAGGTTCTGTGATTTCGGTCCTTCCATTGATTGTTCTTCCCTTCTACACGACTGTAGATAACTTCCTTACACATAAAAAGATGAATTATTATTGATATTGCCGTGGCATGGAGGCATATATATCAGCAACAGAGTTGAACGCCTACGCCAGCCGGCACGGCACTTGATGATGATGATGATTGCCGTGTGACGATTATGTGTAGTCACGTCATTTTCTTCCCTTTCCCTAGTGTTTTGGTTCGGGGATTCTTTCATCATCATCATCATATATTTACGTATGTATTTTGGGAATGGGAGGAGGTAGGAGGAGGAAGAAGAAAAAAAAAATACGACAGTTGGCAGCGCTGGAATGAAAGGAAGGCGTGTAGAAAATTTCATCTCAATCGGATGGGCCGTTCGCGAACGTATAAAGGACATACAGACATACAGACATATAAGTTCCCGTTCCCGTTACCGACTGTCTGTCTGTCTGTCTGTCTGTCTGTCTGACCCGGCCCGGCATCGCCCAGTCCTTCGTGGGGAGCATCTCATTTAATTCATATAAGTAGTCATATAAGTTCCCGTTCCCGTTACCGACTATCTGTCTGTCTGTCTGTCTGTCTGTCTGTCTGTCTGTCTGTCTGTCTGTCTGTCTGTCTGTCTGTCTGTCTGTCTGACCCGGCCCGGCTTCGCCCAGTCCTTGGTGGGGAGCATCTCATTTAATTCATATAAGTAGTCATATAAGTTCCCGTTCCCGTTACCGACTATCTGTCTGTCTGTCTGTCTGTCTGTCTGTCTGTCTGTCTGTCTGTCTGTCTGTCTGACCCGGCCCGGCATCGCCCAGCTCCTGGTGTGGAGCATCTCATTTAATTCATATAAGTAGTCATATAAGCTCACGTTCCCGTTCCCGACTATCTATCTGTCTGTCTGTCTGTCTATCTGTCTGTCTATCTGTCTGATCCGGCCCGGCTTCGCCCAGCCCCTGATGGGGAGCATCTCATTTAATTCATATGAGTAGTCATATAAGTTCCCGTTCCCGACTGTCTGTCTGTCTGTCTGTCTGTCTGTCTGTCTGTCTAATCATTTATTGGTTGCAGTTAGAACAACCTTAGATAAACGAAGACCAACTTACAAAAAGCATTAGAAAGAGCACTTGAAAGATCTTTACATCTTCCCCAACAATTAACTTGGGTAAATGGAGCAGCGGCAGCAGCAGCAGAAGAAGAAGAAAAAGGAGGAGTAGGAGCTGGGAGGAGGAAGAGGGAGGAGGAGGGAGGAGGAGGAGAAAGAGAGAAGAGGAGGATGGAGGAGGGAGAGGGAGGAGGGGGAGGAGAAGAGGAAGAGGGTAGGAGGTGGAGGAGGGGAGAGGAGGAGGAGGAGGAATATAACGCATATGCCTGTAGATTTAATAATGGCTGAAGTTGTTCCATGTCTTCTTAGAGTTGGCGACAGTGTAAAGAAATATAAAATCTTCAAACTTGATAGAGATAAGGTAACTATTATTTATTCATTCTTTAAGCAAAAAAAGATGAGTTACAATGTTATGCATTATGCATTATTTTTATGAAAACTTTGAAAATGCCTTACAGATTGTATCATTATTTATTATAACTCATATGCCGGTACATAACTATGGACAAAGAGTTTATAAATCTTTGAAAACGATGCCATAATATGACTATAAGTTATACAGAAAAGTTATGCCCCTTGAAATAACTTTTACAGAGTTAAGTCCCCTGAGATATATGAAATTATAATGAAAAATGAAATAATATTGGGTAAGCAGCCGATTTCACACTAAAAAAATATGACAGTGGGCTGCGCTGGAATGAAAGGAAGACGTGTAGAAAATTTCATCTCAATCGGATGGGCCGTTCGCGAGCGCATAAAGGACATAGGGACATACAGACAGACAGACAGACAGACGGAGATCGCCTTTTATATATAAGATAAGGAAAGTTGTTAAATTTAAATACCGAGGGGAAATGATAACATCAGATGGAAGATGCTTGATAGAGATTAAGAGCAGAATAGACCAAGAAAAAGCTTAATTTAAGAATATATAAGTACTACATAAAAAGTCACAATAATGGAATATTAGAAAGAGAGTACTAAAATGTGCGGAACCTGTTCTGCTGTGTTGCAGTGAATATGATCGAACTAATTAGAATGAGCTTGGGAGCAGTGGCCATCTGGTTTCTGAGACAAATGTTGCCAATAATGTGGCTGTCAGTTTAACCAACAATCGTTTCTAGAACATGCTAATGAAAGTAGAATAGTATTCTCTACTATGAGAGAGAGAGGCTTGCAGTGTACTTTGGCAGTATAATGGAAAGAGGGTCACCAGAAATCATCGTGATAATTTTTTTTTAAAATCCGCTGTTGAAGAGGCAGAGGCACACCAAAAGAATCGTAGCTCGGTACACTAAGACGTCGGCATAGAGGAATTTCGTCACCAGAGAAGATCCAGAACACTGAGGACCGAGATCTGTGGAGAGACATGAACGCCCGCGTCTTTGGGTAATGTACAGGATGATGTCGCTCGATAGGCTATGTGGTCAATGTTACTTCGGCCGCCTTTACTTGTGCAGTGGATTTCATGGTGGTCATTTTAGGTTGGAACTCGCCTGACGATGCATACACATCGAAAATACGATGGCAAGAAGAAGACAGATCTGTTCAGCTGGACAAGCAAGAAGAAGAAAGATATGTTCAGCTGGACAAGCAAGAAGAAGAAAGATCTGTTCAGCTGGACAAGCAAGAAGAAGAAAGATCTGTTCAGCTGGACAAGCAAGAAGAAGAAAGATCTGTTCAGCTGGACAAGCAAGAAGAAGAAAGATCTGTTCAGCTGGACAAGCAAGAATAAGAAAGATCTGTTCAGCTGGACAAGATCCACCGAATCAACAGACGATGAAAAATACACCGGCGCCGGACAGGACACACCTTGAGAAAACTTGTTAATAAATTGCATACAAAGGCCTTCCTCTCGAACCACCCCAGAAATGGAAATAGAGGGGATGTTGAAATAAATGGAGAGGAGAATTAGAGACATGGATGAATACTATGTGGAGGTCAAGGAAGTAGCTGCAAGACATAGAAAAGTCTATGAGGCCTTGGCGAGAATTGGCAGACGTTTTCTGCACTAGGACTTGGTGCTGTTTAGATGAGGAAGCCTAACAGTCTGCAGTACAAGCAGACAAGTAATTTTATCGTCTGTAGCATATGAAATCAAATATCAGCAGTAAGTCACAAAACAGCTAAGTGTCTCATAATACACCATATATTATATGAGAAAAACGTAGTTGGTTGGTGCTATGCACAGTTGCTGTGTACACGACTTCAAACAACATATATATACTTCCTCAACCAATATCTAAAACGTGGGAACAAAAGACAAAAGAAAACATGACTAAAACAATCTATGAAAGCTGCAAAGACAAACGTACTTCTAAGACCGATGGCCGGATGCGAGTGATGCGGACATATTGTGGAAACATTATAGCATCACATGTCAACAAGAACTGTCCGGATTCAAACCATAATGGATGACGCGGTTTGCGGATATCACGGCCTGGGGTACTTTCAACCAGCCATCACGGTTGGAAATGCTTGGCGTCATAAGATGACACTGGCGTACTGAAACTCATGAAGAAGCAATTTACTCCAATTTGGGCGACTCTAAAACGAAGCGCGTGCTCTGTGATGCGAGAATCGCGTGCGGAGGATCTCGGCTAGAGAGCGCGGTTGTGTCAGTAGCAGACAGCGTGCATTACAGAGGATTTGTGAGGCAGTTTGACTATTGCACATCACGCCAGACGACGAAGGAAACGGCCAAATAAATAGAGCTGGAAGAAAGGATGCAATCATGGATCGATTAGATAATGGAAACAGACTAAAGGATAAAAGAAGCGAAAACATATTAAGCTAATTTAAGCAATGGATAAAACATTAAACCCAGCCATTCTATTTAGTTCAGTTGGTAGGAAGCTGCATGTTTGTGACTGTCTACGCCCTGACACTGTACAGTCTTTGAATCTTAACACAAGATTAATGATTCTGGGAGGGACAGTTCTTTTGGAGTAGATGATGTCTGCTCAATGAAACTAGGATACACCACACCTGACACACATGAACGCTGAAGTTGGGGGTACACTGATCTGTGAGGTACATAAATAGGTATGATGCAAGCAGCTCCACAGAGGAAACAAGAAGAAGAAGAAGAAGAAGAAGAAGAAGAAGAAGAAGAAGAAGAAGAAGAAGAAGAAGAAGAAGAAGAACGAACGAACGAACGAACAAACTTTATTTTCAAAGGGTTAAGAATTGGGCACGCAGTCCCGTCTAACATTCTGCCCTTCTATCACTCTCTTTCATACATTATTTCATTCACACATCATTCAAGGCTAACAGAGAACAGCAACAATATAAAAGATATGCATTATAAAGGCATGGGCAAAATGCGAACATCAAAACTACACGACTCAGTAATATTAGATAATGATCTGACACTTGTTATTTGCCATGTGGAATATACTGGCCTACCAAATGGGGACTGGCTGTTATACTAGGGTTTTGTTATTATTATTATCTCTATTATTAAGGGGGAAGTAATCCGTACTGAGATAGTGTTCGAATAATTTGCGATTATATGAATAGGGATTGGTGATGTCTTTGATTTCTTGTGGAAGATTGTTCCACAGCTGAGCTGCGGAGTACGAAGAAGAAGAAGAAGAAGAAGAAGAGGGGGAGGAGGAGGAGGAGGAGAAGAGGAGGAGGAGAACAGGAGAAGGAGGAGGAGGAAGAGGAGGAGGAGGAGGAGAAGAAGAAGAAGAAGAAGAAGAAGAAGAAGAAGAAGAAGAAGAAGAAGAAGAAGAAGAAGAAGAAGAAGAAGAAGAAGAAGAAGAAGAAGAAGAAGACATAGTATGTGATAACTAGTTTTGTTTGGCAATTCCCATCTCTAGGTATACAACTTGACTGTACATTTCAACTAATATTCTCTTGGCTATAAATGGTTGCAGACCAAGGCGACAATAACCAGAGTCACCAGAGTCAGCCCCGGTGAGGGCCGGGATTTTTTCACGTGGACTTCTAGTAACAAAAATTTCCCCTGGTCTTCTGGTAGTGAAATCGGACGCCCGTGTATATTGTTGCGCACGCAAAAACCCCTTGGCAGTTGGGAATCGAAAAAGAGTAGACTAACGGTGCTGTCCCGGGCAAAATTTTGAGTTAAAAATCTACCCAAAGTATTTTAGGATTCTCGCCGGTGCTACGGAGTTCGTGCACTGAGCTGAGTTTTCCGGAATCAGGCTTGAGCTAGGAAGTAGAGCGGATCACTTATAGGTTACACCCGTGTGCCGTGATGTTAATCCGTCGACTAAACTAAACTAAACTAGGAAACAGGTGATTATTTTGGAGTTTATTTTGTTCACGTCTCATGTCTTGTGTTATAAAACCTGTATTGTATATATCATTGTATGCTTCGTGGATTTTACCCATTCCAAAGACCCTCCAGGGGTGCAGTTGTTTCTATTGATATATTTACTTTCCAGTTGCTTTCCTATTCTTCACAGTGTGTATTGCTTTCACGACTTCTGACTTTTATCCTCAAACAATTCTCATACACACTCTGTTCACTTTATCATATATCATTCTCATTAAGTTGTATCTTTGTTCCGTGTTCATCAGGGCAACTTGGATACAATCTTCTCATCGACGGATTTCCCACGATTCTTCTGCTGTTTGTTTTGTCCCTACTGCTTTTGATGTGAAGATTACAGAGAGGAAGCCGATGTACTGTTTCTGTCTTTCGCTTGTCTTGTTGCTTGTGCTAACGTCATATTTCATTTCTTCAGTGTCTCTTTCACTCCATGTAGCCATCTCTTCCTGGGTAGTCCTCTCGTCCTGTATTCCGATGATCTCACTTACGTCGCTCTAACTGCTGGTTGATCTGGTTCTAGTTAAATGTCGGAACCATTAGATTTTTTGGCGTTCTATAAAGTCAGCAATCGGTGTACATTTGGTCTTATTTCTCATTTGTTTCTCATTCTCTTCTTATTTTTCTAGCGGTGTTTCTTATGTATCTCATCTTATGATTTTACCTCTGTCTGTTTCTAGGATTTTCCGAGTCAGGCACTGACAACGCTGGGATGGCTCGAATGCAGAATCCATCAGCTTCTTGTCCCAAGATTAAACCTCACAAAAGCAGCATTAGAGCTACACAACAACCAATGTTCTAAAAACATGATAAGAATATGATGGACTTTGGGAATTTTACAATAGTTTAATCGAGGCATTAGAAAATGTGGAAAAATGATATCGTATAATGATAGAAGATTTCAACTCAATTGTTGAAAGAACGAATGGCGAAGGAGTAGAAGAGAAGAAATATGCACTTTTGGTATAGAACAATGGTTCTCAACTGTTTTTGGCCTGTGCACCCTTTCACCATATTTTCAGAACGTTATTCCCCCCTTTCGTAATTCCTCCCTATAAATCCCCCGCCCCTACACAGTATACGTAAAAATGGAAGCTAAATCTAATAACATATACTAGAACAAGTCTAGACGTCTACATAAAACGTGATGTGCGGGACTACTTACGTTATAAAATGAATTTAATTAGGGCGAGAAGTACAGAACCGTAAAGTATGGAGGGAAAAACAATATCAAGTAATCAGTTCTTGTATTAATGTGATCTTGAAATAATCTTAATTTCCCCCCCCCCCCAACCCCCCTAGAAACCCTAAAATTCCCCCCTCGGTGGGTGGGGGGGGGGGGAATTCCCCACCAGTTGAAAACTACTGGTACTTTTTTTTTTTTAAAATTCGCATATCCTTTTACAGAACATCGCTGTAAACAGCAGCATCTTTCAGCTGTCTGTTGATTTCTTGGCGAAGATTACGCTCAGTAGTTTGCCATTGCTTTCTGAGCGGCCGGCTCAGTTATCCCTAAAGTCACCAGCGTCTCGCCCGCTACGAGACTCTGCGTGATAAACGGGATTACGGAGAAAGTGGTGTAATCCCTCGGCCAGAGAGACCGGCAACTACTGGTATAGAACATAGAAATGAGAGTGGAGAGAAACTAATAAAATTTTGCCTTGAAAACAACATTTAAATCACAGACATATTAGATAGATATGTTAGAAGGCTCTGCACCCGGATTTAGCATGAAAGTAAAAGGAGAAATCAAACTGAATGTACCCTAAAACAATAACAATGGAGGCCAAATATAAAACCAGACATACACTAACTAATATGAGCAGACTGAGACACAGACCATGAGCAAATTTCAAGATAAATCTTTTAAAAAGCGATAAAACTGGCACGACCAATACGTTTCAATTTACGAGCTATTCCGTCTGAATGATATATTGGCGTACAAAATAAATTTGAGTTGCTTATGGCAATTCAACAAGACATAACATCTGATGAGCTAGACACAAGCGAGAGACATTCGCATCGCTTCAGCATAATACATGTTGTGTATGGTTTTCTTACACACCACAGTATATCACCAGAGTATTTACGTGTCTGTGGCTTTCTCATTCATTGAAGTAGCAGGTAGCAGTATATCTGCATGTTGTTTGTGGCTTTCTGACACAATACATCATCAGCTAGTGATATATGTACACGTTTATGCCTTTTTTACACATTACAGCATCAGCTAATGATATATGTACACGTTTATGGCTTTCGCACACATTACAGCAACAGCAAGCGGCATATCTACATGTTTATGGCTTTCTCACCTATTACAGCATCAGCTAGCGGTATATCTACATGTTTATGGCTTTCCCACACATTACAGCATCAGCTAGCGGTATATCTACATGTTTATGGCTTTCCCACACATTACAGCATCAGCTAGCGGTATATCTACATGTTTATGGCTTTCCCACACATTACAGCATCAGCTAGCGGTATATCTACATGTTTATGGCTTTCTGACACATTACAGCATCAGCTAGCGGTATATCTACATGTTTATGGCTTTCTCACACATTACAGCATCAGCTAGCGGTATATCTACATGTTTATGGCTTTCTCACACATTACAGCATCAGCTAGCGGTATATCTACATGTTTATGGCTTTCCCACACATTACAGCATCAGCTAGCGGCATATCTACATGTTTATGGCTTTCTCACCTATTACAGCATCAGCTAGCGGTATATCTACATGTTTATGGCTTTCTCACACATTACAGCATCAGCTAGCGGTATATCTACATGTTATGGCTTTCCCACACATTACAGCATCAGCTAGCGGTATATCTACATGTTTATGGCTTTCCCACACATTACAGCATCAGCTAGCGGTATATCTACATGTTTATGGCTTTCTCACACATTACAGCATCAGCTAGCGGTATATCTACATGTTTATGGCTTTCTCACACATTACAGCATCAGCTAGCGGTATATCTACATGTTTATGGCTTTCCCACACATTACAGCATCAGCTAGCGGTATATCTACATGTTTATGGCTTTCTCACACATTACAGCATCAGCTAGCGGTATATCTACATGTTTATGGCTTTCTCACACATTACAGCATCTGCAAGCGGTATATCTACATGTTTATGGCTTTCTCACACATTACAGCATCAGCTAGCGGTATATTTACAAGTGTTTTGAGGAACTGTGTGGCCAAAGGTGACAAGGTGTTAATGTGAGACGTCTCGCGTGTATTGAGCAAACATCGGGTGCATGGACGTCTTCTCGGCGCTCTTGGCCTCTTCCCCAGCAGGCCGGCTCGTCTAGGGTGATTGGTTATTTCCTGTATTATAATAACTGCTAATGGAATCCAAACAAAAGAAGCGTCATCGACGGAGCTACGGACAGCGTGCACTAAGCTTGAAAGCTTCTACTTTGGCCACACAAGAGACAAGGAAGAGAAGAGAAGAAGAAGGGCATAAATATATATGACATGCATCTGTGAAATCAGGGAAGCAGGGAGGCTCTGGTTATAGAGACAACTATAGGGTGATCTTCCTTGTGGTTTTCTCACACCCCCCAGTATCAGTTAGTAGTATATATACGATTGTTTGTGGCTTTCTCACACTCCACAGTATTAGATAGTAGTATATATACGTGTTGTTTGTGGCTTTCTCACACTCCACATTGTCAGTTAGTAGTATATCTACATGGTATTTGTGGCTTTCTCACATTCCATAGTATCAGTTAGTAGTATATTTGCGATTGTGTGTGTCTTTCTCACACTCCACAATGTCAGTTAGTAGCATATCTGCAGGTTGTTTGTGGCTGTCTCATACTCCACAATGTCAGTTAGTAGCATATCTGCATGTTGATTTGTGGCTGTCTCACACTCCACAATGTCAGTTAGTAGCATATCTGCATGTTGTTTGTGGCTGTCTCATACTCCACAATGTCAGTTAGTAGCATATCTGCATGTTGTTTGTGGCTGTCTCATACTCCACAATGTCAGTTAGTTGAATATCTACATGGTATTTGTGGCCTTCTCACATTCCACAGTATCAGTTAGTAGTATATTTGCGATTGTGTGTGTCTTTCTCACACTCCACAATGTCAGTTAGTAGCATATCTGCATGTTGTTTGTGGCTGTCTCATACTCCACAATGTCAGTTAGTAGCATATCTGCATGTTGTTTGTGGCTGTCTCACACTCCACAATGTCAGTAGTAGCATATCTGCATGTTGTTTGTGGCTGTCTCACACTCCACAATGTCAGTTAGTAGCATATCTGCATGTTGTTTGTGGCTGTCTCACACTGCACAATGTCAGTTAGTAGCATATCTGCATGTTGTTTGTGGCTGTCTCATACTCCACAATGTCAGTTAGTAGCATATCTGCATGTTGTTTGTGGCTGTCTCACACTCCACAATGTCAGTTAGTAGCATATCTGCATGTTGTTTGTGGCTGTCTCACACTCCACAATGTCAGTTAGTAGCATATCTGCATGTTGTTTGTGGCTGTCTCACACTCCACAATGTCAGTTAGTAGCATATCTGCATGTTGTTTGTGGCTGTCTCACACTCCACAATGTCAGTTAGTAGCATATCTGCATGTTGTTTGTGGCTGTCTCATACTCCACAATGTCAGTTAGTAGCATATCTGCATGTTGTTTGTGGCTGTCTCACACTGCACAATGTCAGTTAGTAGCATATCTGCATGTTGTTTGTGGCTGTCTCACACTCCACAATGTCAGTTAGTAGCATATCTGCATGTGTTTGTGGCTGTCTCACACTCCACATGTCAGTTAGTAGCATATCTGCATGTTGTTTGTGGCTGTCTCATACTTCCACAATGTCAGTTAGTAGCATATCTGCATGTGTTTGTGGCTGTCTCACATTCCACAATGTCAGTTAGTAGCATATCTGCATGTTGTTTGTGGCTGTCTCATACTCCACAATGTCCAGTTAGTAGCATATCTGCATGTTGTTTGTGGCTGTCTCACACTCCACAATGTCAGTTAGTAGCATATCTGCATGTGTTTGTGGCTGTCTCACACTCCACAATGTCAGTTAGTAGCATATCTGCATGTTGTTTGTGGCTGTCTCATACTCCACATGTCCAGTTAGTAGCATATCTGCATGTTGTTGTGGCTGTCTCACACTCCACAATGTCAGTTAGTAGCATATCTGCATGTGTTTGTGGCTGTCTCACACTCCACAATGTCAGTTAGTAGCATATCTGCATGTTGTTTGTGGCTGTCTCACACTCCACAATGTCAGTTAGTAGCATATCTGCATGTTTGTGGCTGTCTCACACTCCACAATGTCAGTTAGTAGCATATCTGCATGTTGTTTGTGGCTGTCTCACACTCCACAAGTCAGTTAGTAGCATATCTGCATGTTGTTTGTGGCTGTCTCACACTCCATATTGTCAGATAGTAGTGTACTCGGCTCGCGATGATGATGACGGAACTTCGCCAGAGGGCGCGGACTGTATGATTGGTCTGGAACTCTGGGAGTCGTTCTGACCCCGGTATAAAACCGCGTGCACAGTTAGAACGGGTCTCTTCTGTAGTCCACCCCACTCGTTCATGAGGCGCCAATGCCTATAGTAAGCTTGTTACTTTTCACCCCGAAAGGTTTTGCAGTGGTAAAGCCAAAATTCTAATTTTAGATTTGAAATTTTCCTGGGTATTTAGTACATTAGAAGTTATTGGTGGATTAGTTTTTGGTGGATTAGTTTTTAGTAGATTAGTTTTTTGTAGACTTGGAGTTTTTGCTGGATTAGAAGTGTTTCCTGTACTTAGACGTTTTTGCTATACTTAGGAGTTTTGTTTGTTTGATTAGAATTTTTTTTCTGTTTGGTTTTGCTGGATTCTAACTTCTTTATTGATGCTACATGTCTGCATATTATTGTTGCTTTTAGAAGTTTAATAAACACATGATACTTGTGTTATTCTTACTTTGTCGTTTAGTTGATAGACCCTTATTATATAGTCATTGGTGTTAGAACAACCCTCTAAGTAATTCTTTGTCTGGAATTGGAGAATATTGTTCTAATTCCCTGTCGGCCCATTCCTGGATTTTCTTAAAACTAAATTCTTTACTATTCTTGTTAACCGAGGACGGTGAGAGGTTTTCTCTCTTTATTCATTTTCTTCTTTGCCCCTACGCAGTCAGGGTTGCGTTCTTCTCCTCACATCACCGTAGCAGAAGTAAATGGTTCTTGCTCCTGTTTTCACCTCTGTTTCAGTAGTATATCTATCTACATATTGTTTGTGGCTTTCTCACACTCAACAGTATCAGTCAGTAGTAAATTTACGATTGTTTGTGGCTTTCTCACACTCCACAGTATTATTTAGTAGTATACTCTACGTGTTGTTTGTGGCGTTCTCACACTCCACAGAGTAGATAGTGAGGTCTCCAGACCCCACTCACTTGTCAGCCTCAGCTCCAGGCCGATAGGGTGTATGAGGGAATATGGGGACATTTGTCGACTCGGCTCCAGAACCTGGAGGCTGAAGGAAATATTTTTGGGGCGGTGAACTTTTTTCGGCGTGCGGGAAATTTTTCGTGGAACGGATTTTTGACGCTGCTGGTGGGGTGTAAAAAGTAATTAAGGTAAATGTTCAGTTGTTCTGGAAGCGAAGGGGGAAGTTATTTTGGTTACATTAGTATGTGTAGTGATAGACAAGGTGTGATGGGTCGTTCTATTCATGGTATATGGTGGTGTCGTAAACATAATGTGTTCACTAGGCATGTTGTAGTGATGATCAAGGGTGTGATGGGTAATGGTGGTGGCGTATAGGAATGTGTAGTGACTGAACAAGGGTGTGATGGGTCGTTCTATTCATGGGTATATGGTGGTGTCGTAGACATAATGTGTATGTGTAGTGATGAACAAGGGTGTGATGGGTCGTTCTACCTATGGGTATATGGTTGTGGTATAGACATAATGTGTATGTGTAGTGTTTACACAAGGGGTGATGGTAGATGGTGGTGGCGTATAGGAATGTGTTCACTAGGCATGGTTTGTAGTGATAAAACAAGGGTGTGATGGAGTCTTATACTCATGGGCATTATGGTGGTGTCGTGAGCCATAATGGTGTATGTGTGGTGGTGTATAAACAAGGGCGTGATGTGGCGTTGTAATCAGGGGTTTATGGTGGGTAGGTGTAGACATATGTGTATGGGTATGATAAACAAGTGTGATGGGGCGTTCTATTAAGGGGTATATGGTCGGTGTCATATAGGAATGTGTTCAATGGGCATGGTTTAGTGATTAAACAGGGTGTGATGGTCGTTCTACTCATGGTATCATGTGTGTGTCGTAGACATAATGTGTATGTGTAGATGATGAACAAGGGTGTGCTGGTCGTTCTACCATGATATAGGTGGTCGGTGTAGAGATACGTCTGTATGGTAGTGATGTATACAAGGTGTTGATGGTATATGGTGGTGCGTATAGGAATGGGTTCACTAGCATGTGTAGTGACGAACAAGGGTGTGATGGGTCGTTCTATTCATGGGTATATGGTGGTGTCGTAGACATAATGTGTATGTGTAGTGATGAACAAGGGTGTGATGGGTCGTTCTAATCAAGGATATATGGTGGTGGTGTAGACATAATGTGTATGGGTAGTGATGAACAAGGGTGTGATGGGTATATGGTGGTGTCGTATAGGAATGTGTTCACTAGACATGGTGTAGTGATAAACAAGGGTGTGATGGGTCGTTCTACTCATGGGTATATGGTGGTGTCGTAGCCATAATGTGTATGTGTGGTGGTGTATAAACAAGGGTGTGATGGGTCGTTGTACTCATGGGTATATGGTGGTGTAGACATAATGTGTATGTGTAGTGATGTATAAACAAGGGTGTGATGGGTATATGGTGGTGGGGTATATGAATGTGTTCACTAGGCATGGTGTAGTGATGTATAAACAAGGGTGTGATGGGTCGTTCTACTCATGGGTATATGGTGGTGGTGTATAAACAAGGGTGTGATGGGTCGTTCTACTCATGGGATGGGTATATGGTGGTTATGTATATTAGTATGGGTAGTGATGAACAAGGGTGTGATGGGTCGTTCTACTCAAGGGTATATGGTGGTGGCGTAGACATAATGTGTATGTGTAGTGATGTATAAACAAGGTGTGATGGGTATATGGTGGTGGGGTATATGAATGTGTTCACTAAGCATGGTGTAGTGATGTATAAACAGGGGTGTGATGGGTCGTGGTTTCTACTCATGGGATGGGTATATGGTGGTGTCGTAAACATAATGTGTATGTATGCGTGGTGTAGTGATGTATAAACAAGGGTGTGATGGGTCGTTCTACTCATGGGTATATGGTGGTGGTGTAGACATAATGTGTATGTGTAGTGATAAACAAGGGTGTGATGGGTCGTGGTTATACTCGAAGTAAGAGGTGGTTACTATCATCTGAACAGTGTGATAGTAGTGAAGGTAAAGGGTGGTATATTCACCGATTACAAAGGAAAGCGTATAAAGTTATAATGGGTATGGTGGTAAGGGGTATTAGTGATCAAGTAGGAGTGATACAGGGGTGGTCATAAATATAATAAGAGGTGTTCGCAATTACACACTGGTCAACCAGTGGTCAAGTAGTCAAGTAAGGGTCAAGTAGTCAAGTAAGGAAATTTTACGGAAAAGTGATTGTAATGATATGGTGGTGATTAAAGAGTGGTAAATTAGTGGTCAATCAGTGGTCAAGCAGTGGTCAAGTGGTCAAGTAAGGAAACTTTTAGGGGAAATTGGTCGTAGTGACATGGTAATGTTTAAATTAGTGGTCAAGTAGTGGTCAATCAGTGGTCAAGCAGTGGTCAAGTGAGGAAAATTTTAGGGAAATGTTAGGGAAAAGTGAGTGTAATGAGATGGTGATGATTAAAGAGTGGTAAATTAGTGGTCAAGTAGTGGTCAAGTGGTCAAGTAAGGAAAAATTTTAGGGAAAATTGGTCGCAGTGACATGGTAATGTTTAAATTAGTGGTAAATTAGTGGTAAATTAGTGGTCAAGTAAGGAAAATTTTAGGGAAAAGTACGTATAGTGCAATGGTGGTGGGTAAAGTGAAGAAGAATCAATAGTAGTGATAATACTACTACGAATATTAGCGACAAGCACAAAGACAACCAAGTACATACTTGATACACACAAATACACACCTACAAACACAAAGACAACCACACTTGATACATTTGTACATACAGACATGGACATAAAGACAGACAAGCACAAAGACACACCCATACCATTACTACTGTCATCACAACTATACACTTGTACATACAGACACACTCACCCATACACAAGAACACTCAAAGACAAATACAAAGTCAGCCAAGTACAAAGACACACCCATACCATTACTACTGTCATCACAACTATACACCCATAAACAAATACACAAGAACACTCAAAGACAAATACAAAGACAGCCAAATACAAAGACACACCCATACCATTACTACTGTCAGCACAACTATACACAAGTACACAACCATAATCAAATAAACAACCACACAAAGACAAACACAAAGACAACCAAACACACGTACAGATTCAGAAATACAGACAAACCATACCATTACTACTCTCACAACAACAGCTATACACAAGTACACACCCATAATCAAAGACACAAATACACACACACACTCACCCATACACAAGAACACTCAAAGAAAAATACAAAGACAGCCAAGTACACACTCAGACAACCCATACTATTACTACTGGTACCACAACTATACACAAGTACAGACACACCCATCGCCTAGCATTACTACTGTCATCACAACTATATACAACCACGTACAGACACGCGTACAACAACAAAGACAGACACAAAACACATACAGACACCCATACACACTTGATACACTTGTACATACAGACACATAAGTACACAAAAAACAAAGACACACCCAAAACACTACTACTGGTACCATCAATCAGTACAGATACACTTACCCATAAGACTAAACTATACAAACCACATACCCCCTTTTGGTAAAGAACGCGGATGTCCGAGACAGCCCCTACGTCATCACCGCCATGTGCAAAAGTCATTAAGTGGTAGCATGAGTCATCGGTTTGTGGGAAGCAGGCGGGCGGCGTGAGAATAGCTTGTCTACAAAACTGCCACGTCAGCTAGGTCGTGTGCAGAACCAGTGTATAAATAGAAGGCGTCTCTTGTGAGCACAGTACCAGTTCACGTGCTGACTTGGGTATCTACAGAGGTGCTTCAGGCTGGTGTGAGCAGTGTAGTAACCAGCTATTTTTCACGTAGTGACTTGGCTAGCTAAAGTCAGTGAAAACAGGTTGGTGTGAGCATTGTTCGTGTAGTAACCAGCCTATTTTTCACGTAGTGACTTGGGTACAGCGTGAAACTTGAGTGATCTATTCGTGTCGTGCTCTGATAAAACAGTGAACATGTAAACCCGAACTTTTTCGTGGTTTCGAAAAGTTAAATTTATTATCACTAAATAATAATCGAACTTTAGCAAATTACTGATATAGTCTAAAAAGCTATCCATTATCTTTGTTATACTGTAATTAGTGAAGCGAAAAAAATGCGATTTATTATTTTAAGTGACAATTAAATTAACTTTTTTCGGTTTCTAACAGTGTTTTGTGTCTATGTCTCTTACAGAAAGGGCTTGTTGTGTTTGGTGAATCGTTAGGGTTAGGGGTTAGGTAGGGTTTAAAGATGTATTCTACAGTAAAAGAAGCCAAATTTGTTTGAGTCCAAGTGATTTGTCTGTAAGCTCTGTGTGTCATGTGTTTCCTTATTATATGTTTGTGTTCTAGTAGTACTTGTTGGGTGGTTCATCTGATATGGTTTAAGTTTTAGTTCTAAGTCTGGTTTGTGAGTTGTTTTGTCTGATATGTTCTTGGTGTCTTTGTGTATCTCATTACGTAATCTTTAATAGAGCCCAAATTTGGGAAATTTCATGTAAAGTGTATGTTAGAATAAGTTGTGGTATAGCAAGTTGAAGATGTCAGCCATGGGAAATGGATCTTTTGGAATACTCGGATGAACTATCCCCGATGGACTCACAGATTACATGGCCATACATGTTGTTAACTGTCATGGGTGTTTCAATGGAGCACGTGTACAATGGAGGTTTTGAAGTTCTTGGTGATGTAACCACTTTGTATTAGAAAGCAACCAAGACTGTGGAGAGATGAGTGCTGTATAAGGGTTTCTGTACCAGATACGGTGAAGGTCTTTGGTAAAGTAAAACAAGGAAAGGGGTGACATTGATAGCGTCTTTTCAGATAAGACACATTTGACTACAGAAGTTACATTTCTTTCTTAGTTTTGTGGACTTACTTTTTCCATAGCTATTTCTGTACTTGACCTTTTCCCCTTTTGGTGACTTATTTATAAGTTTAGTTGAAATATTTCTGTCTTTGGACGATGTTTTTCATACTTGGTTATTTTTCATATATTTCTGTATTTGCCATAACTTCTTTTAAGACTTTGTTCATGTCTGGTAATGTAAGCTCTGAGCCGACAAGACAACGTCATGAAAACAAAACCAATAAAGAAAATGAACCAAAAAAAACTTGGTTTCAATATATCAAAGAATGTATTATTCATCAAAACACTTTAGTGATATAAGAAAAAATCAATGACATAGATGCTTAGTGAAAAACACTTTAGTGATATAAGAAAAAATCAATGACATAGATGCTTAGTGAAAAACACTTTAATGATATAAGAAAAAATCAATGACACAGATGCTTAGTGAAAAACACTTTAGTGATATAAGATAAAATCAAGGACATACATGATTAGTGAAAAACAGTTTAGCTATATATCATAAGAAACAATCAATGACATAGATGATTAGTGAAACACCAAAAAGTTCTGGATTAGTGATCTTCATTCTTCTGGGCTCTGCTGGTTGACTATCAAAAACACTGTTGTTGTCGAAGTCATCACACATACCTTATTTGTTTCGGATCCAGAATAAAGACATGTATGAGATATCATACAAGATATCTGAATACTTCTTTTTATCATACCAAAACCACCCGATAGCGGTGGTCGACACTTTTTTCTAATACTACCACTTGATTGGGTAGCATAAGCGATAGGTCCTTGCAGTACGCCTTAAGGGCTGCCAAACTGTCTCTATCATTTGGTTGGATATCCTCTGCTACTATGAGTGGAGGTGTTGCCAGGGTGTCTAAGGGTGTCATCGTTTCTCGTGATGTCTGGTGATGTAAGTACCGTTGTAGGTTCGAATTGTATAGATTGTCACGTACCTGACAGGGATAATCATTGTGAATGTTCCTATTATGACGGGTAAGGTTATCATTGAAGTCACAGTGGTGGTAGTCTGGTACTTGACTTAGACTACGATGATGGTGTAAATATACACGTGGTGCTGTCGTCTCTGGTATTGCAGTGTTTGGTGTATTCATACGTGGCTGATGACGTATTCGTTTGTGTTTTTGTAGGCCATCGTTCGTCTTATACACCTTATCACATAATTGACAGGGATATACTTGGTCTTTCCCCTCGTGAATGGTCCGAATGTGACGATTAAGGGTATACTTATCACAATAGGCTTTGTCGCACACTGAACACGTGACAGTAGATCTGGTGGTCATATTGATAAACTGGTTTGTTTCTTCTTTCTTACAACCACGAAAAAATGTTCTGGTGTATACAATGTTTCACTGTTTTATCAGAGGCCAACGACACGAATAAGGCTCACATCAAGTTTCACTGCTGTACCCAAGTCACTACGTGAAAAATAGGTGGTTACTACACGAACAATGCTCACACCAACCTGTTTCACTGCTGTAGCTAGCCAAGTCACTACGTGAAAAATAGCTGGTTACTACACTGCTCACACCAGCCTGAAGCACCTCTGTAGTTACCCAAGTCAGCACGTGAACTGGTACTGTGCTCACAAGAGACGCCTTCTATTTTATACACTGGTTCTGCACACGACCTAGTTGACGTGGCAGTTAGACAAGCTATTCTCACGCCGCCCGCCTGCTTCCCACAAACCGATGACTCATGCTACCACTTAATGACTTTTGCACATGGCGGTGATGACGTAGTCTCGGACATCCGCGTTCTTTACCAAAAGGGGGTATGTGGTTTGTATAGTTTAGTCTTATGGGTAAGTGTATCTGTACTGATTGAGGTACCAGTAGTAGTGTTTTGGGTGTGTCTTTGTTTTTTGTGTACTTATGTGTCTGTATGTACAAGTGTATCAAGTGTGTATGGGTGTCTGTATGTGTTTTGTGTCTGTCTTTGTTGTTGTACGCGTGTCTGTACGTGGTTGTATATAGTTGTGATGACAGTAGTAATGCTAGGCGATGGGTGTGTCTGTACTTGTGTATAGTTGTGGTACCAGTAGTAATAGTATGGGTTGTCTGAGTGTGTACTTGGCTGTCTTTGTATTTTTCTTTGAGTGTTCTTGTGTATGGGTGAGTGTGTGTGTGTGTATTTGTGTCTTTGATTATGGGTGTGTACTTGTGTATAGCTGTTGTTGTGAGAGTAGTAATGGTATGGTTTGTCTGTATTTCTGAATCTGTACGTGTGTTTGGTTGTCTTTGTGTTTGTCTTTGTGTGGTTGTTTATTTGATTATGGTTGTGTACTTGTGTATAGTTGTGCTGACAGTAGTAATGGTATGGGTGTGTCTTTGTATTTGGCTGTCTTTGTATTTGTCTTTGAGTGTTCTTGTGTATTTGTTTATGGGTGTATAGTTGTGATGACAGTAGTAATGGTATGGGTGTGTCTTTGTACTTGGCTGACTTTGTATTTGTCTTTGAGTGTTCTTGTGTATGGGTGAGTGTGTCTGTATGTACAAGTGTATAGTTGTGATGACAGTAGTAATGGTATGGGTGTGTCTTTGTGCTTGTCTGTCTTTATGTCCATGTCTGTATGTACAAATGTATCAAGTGTGGTTGTCTTTGTGTTTGTAGGTGTGTATTTGTGTGTATCAAGTATGTACTTGGTTGTCTTTGTGCTTGTCGCTAATATTCGTAGTAGTATTATCACTACTATTGATTCTTCTTCACTTTACCCACCACCATTGCACTATACGTACTTTTCCCTAAAATTTTCCTTACTTGACCACTACTTGACCACTAATTTACCACTAATTTAAACATTACCATGTCACTGCGACCAATTTTCCCTAAAATTTTCCTTACTTGACCACTTGACCACTACTTGACCACTAATTTACCACTCTTTAATCATCACCATCTCATTACAATCACTTTTCCCTAACATTTCCCTAAAATTTTCCTCACTTGACCACTGCTTGACCACTGATTGACCACTACTTGACCACTAATTTAAACATTACCATGTCACTACGACCAATTTCCCCTAAAAGTTTCCTTACTTGACCACTTGACCACTGCTTGACCACTGATTGACCACTAATTTACCACTCTTTAATCACCACCATATCATTACAATCACTTTTCCGTAAAATTTCCTTACTTGACTACTTGACCCTTACTTGACTACTTGACCACTGGTTGACCAGTGTGTAATTGCGAACACCTCTTATTATATTTATGACCACCCCTGTATCACTCCTACTTGATCACTAATACCCCTTACCACCATACCCATTATAACTTTATACGCTTTCCTTTGTAATCGGTGAATATACTACCCTTTACCTTCACTACTATCACACTGTTCAGATGATAGTAACCACCTCTTACTTCGAGTATAACCACGACCCATCACACCCTTGTTTATCACTACACATACACATTATGTCTACACCACCACCATATACACATGAGTAGAACGACCCATCACACCCTTGTTTATACATCACTACACCACGCATACATACACATTATGTTTACGACACCACCATATACCCATGAATAGAACGACCCATCACACCCTTGTTTATACATCACTACACCATGCCTAGTGAACACATTCATATACCCCACCACCATATACCCATCACACCCTTGTTTATACATCACTACACATACACATTATGTCTACGCCACCACCATATACCCTTGAGTAGAACGACCCATCACACCCTTGTTCATCACTACCCATAATAATATACATACCCACCATATACCCATGAGTACAACGACCCATCACACCCTTGTTCATCACTACACATACACATTATGTCTACGACACCACCATATACCCATGAATAGAACGACCCATCACACCCTTGTTTATACACCACCACCATATACCCATGAGTAGAACGACCCATCACACCCTTGTTTATACATCACTACACCATGCCTAGTGAACACATTCATATACCCCACCACCATATACCCATCACACCCTTGTTTATACATCACTACACATACACATTATGTCTACACCACCACCATATACCCATGAGTACAACGACCCATCACACCCTTGTTTATACACCACCACACATACACATTATGGCTACGACACCACCATATACCCATGAGTAGAACGACCCATCACACCCTTGTTTATCACTACACCATGTCTAGTGAACACATTCCTATACGCCACCACCATATACCCATCACACCCTTGTTCATCACTACCCATACACATTATGTCTACACCACCACCATATACCCATGAGTAGAACGACCCATCACACCCTTGTTTATACATCACTACACCACGCATACATACACATTATGTTTACGACACCACCATATACCCATCCCATGAGTAGAAACCACGACCCATCACACCCTGTTTATATCACTACACCATGCCTAGTGAACACATTCCTATACGCCACCACCATATACCCATCACACCCTTGTGTATACATCACTACACATACACATTATGTCTATACCACCACCATATACCCATGAGTAGAACGACCCATCACACCCTTGTTCATCACTACACATACACATTATGTCTACGACACCACCATATACCCATGAATAGAACGACCCATCACACCCTTGTTCGTCACTACACATTCCTATACGCCACCACCATGTACCCATCACACCCTTGATCATCACTACAACATGCCTAGTGAACACATTATGTTTACGACACCACCATATACCCATGAATAGAACGACCCATCACACCCTTGTCTATCACTACACATACTAATGTAACCAAAATAACTTTCCCCCTTCGCTTTCCAGAACCAACTAAACATTTACCTTAATTACTTTTTACACCCCACCAGGCAGCGCCAAAAATTCCGTTCCCACGAAAAATTTCCCGCACGCCGAAAAAAAGTTCACCCGCCCAAAAATATTTCCTTCAGCCTCCAGGTTCTGGAGCCGAGTCGACAAATTTCCCCCATATTTCCTTCATAAACCCTATCAGCCTGGAGGCTGGAGGCTGAAAGTGGGGTCTGGAGACCCTACTATCTACTCACAGTATCAGTTAGTAGTTTATCTACGCATCTACAGGAAATGATAGATACAGTGCTTGTAGAAAGTGATTGTGCCTCAATGTGCAATTAAAGTATAAGACGTTATTTTGGGGCAAATGCAGAAATTCAGATATCTAGGCACATGGATAACATCAGATGGAAGATGCATCACTGAGATAAAGAACAGAACAGAACAAAGGAAATCTGCATTCTGTGAAATAAAGAACTTGTTGTGCAATAAGTCAATGTCCTTGAAAGCTAGAAAAAGAGGCCTTTCGTGTTACATAGAACCAGTTTAATATACGGCTGCGAATCCTGGACAATTATTAATCTAGCAACCAAAAAAAAAAAAAAAATCCACCGAAGCCTTGGAGATTTAGTTTTGCAGAAGAAAAAATTAAACATGTTGTGACAAACAGAAAGATTTGCAGAAAAAGAGATAGAGGAAGATAAGGTGAGAAAATTCTTTACAGTCTTGTGTCACGGCACAAAATGGAGTCAACACACGAATTGATCTATGACGTCGGAGATAGTGATTTGTGGCGAGGCATGATCGCCCACGTCAGCCGGCAAGGCACTCATGATGTCCTGTAAATATCTTTTATGGGCTGTCTCCTAGTGTAATGTGTACGTGTATCTTTAATTGTCTGGTTATAGCTTTTATTCGTATCGTTTATGTGATTTCACGTTTATAACGTCTATTCATACCCTTAATGTACTTACCTGCTTTTATAACTTCCATTAGTATCTGTTATGTGCCTGTTTATTATAGATTCCATTCCTATCTCTAAGATGGCTGTCTGCTTATAGTCTCCATTCCTTTCTTGTATCTGATTCACGTCTATAGCCTCCATTCCTATCTTAATGTACTTCCCTGCTTCCACTTGTATCTTTTATGTGATTGCTTCTTATAGCCTCCATTCCTACATCTAAACTAAACGACTGTTTGATATAATCTCCATGCATTTCTTTTATATGATTGCTCGCTGTTTTTCCGTTCATTCTGATCTTTTCTGTGATCACCTTCTTACGCCGTACATTGTTATCCCTTGTGTGACTGCCTGCTTACAGTGCCCTTTCCAATCTTTAATGCCTTCTTTATATGTCCATTCTTATTTATAAAATGATTGCCTGCTGGTAATGTACATTTCTATTTTTTTTTTTTATGTGACTGCCTTTTCTTCTTATTGTTCATGTTTATCTTTTTGTGATCGCCTGCTTACACTGTACCTTCTTATGCTTGTATGATTGCCTGGTTATAGATACATGTTATTTTGTTTGATTATGGCGTCCAATTATCTTCTTATATGGTTTTGTGTATCCCAGTGTACAGGCCGGTCTCCCTAGTGAAGGGTTTAACGAACTTTCTCCGTAATCCCGAATATCCACATGAGGAATACAGCTGAGCGAGATTCGGCAGCGGATCGCGTCGCGTTGGTTACATACGGGGTATGTGAGCCGGTCGCTCAGAAAGCAATGGCAAACTACTGAGCGTTAGTAAGTCGCGGTTCCACCTTCACGGCAACGGGTCGTCCCCATTATGCTCCGTTCCTGTGCCAGTGAATATCACACAAAATGCTCCCCACTGTCCAATGTGAAAAGTGGAACACACAGGAGTCTCGGCAAGCCAACAATCCGCACAAGTACCCTGTGCATATTGCCGCCGCCAGAATGCCATCACAAAAGTCCTCCACGAAAAATACAGTTCATCGTCGATTGAATCGGCAGTCACCAGAAAAACTTCATTGACCCGGGTTTTATCCCACAATGCTCGGTAACTTTCCGCTCGGTCACTTTCCGCCGAAAGTACCGCACAAAGCACGAACTCCGTAGCTCCAGCGACGACTCCCAGGAGTCTCCTGAAAAATGCACTCGTGAAATGAAACGACAAACCAGTCAATTCATCGACAGCCGGGTATTGTTCCGAACATGCAGTTCAATGTGTATACAACAGCGGACAGATGTAAAAGCATTCCACACGAATCTCACAACTCACTATGTCGTACCGCGCACTCACTCAGTAGCAGGGCGACGGAACCATGTGTTAACAGTCAAACATTAAGAAAATGCGAACGCAAACCGTAGCCATAAGCATAAACACGCTAGTGGACTTAAAGAAGCAGCTGAAAAATGCTGGTGTTGACTGCAGCGGCCTGTAAGGGATATGCAACTTTTAAAAATATGTACATGATATTCCGCGCAGATACACACATGACAAACAATGTGTAGTCATCAGAATCCCCTAGGGATACAAATATACTATCTCTGTCTGTCTGTCTGTCTGTCTGTCTGTCCGTCCGTCCGTCCGTCCATCCGTCCGTCCGTCCGTCCGTCTGTCTGTCTGTCTGTCTGTCTGTCTGTCTGTCTGTCTGTCTGTCTGTCTGCTGTCTGTCAGTCTGTCTGGCAAGCTGTTTATGCTGTTCGTTGTAACTGTAACTGTTTTACATTCCCTATACCCGCCAAATGCTGCCTAGTGTATTTGATTTAACACAAGCCAGCGTGTGTGTCCAGTTTAGGTTGCATTGATGTAACAATGTTTAAAAATTATTAAACAAAAATTAAACAAAATCTCCAATATATGATTTCTGGTGTAAAGATAATGAAAAGAATAAGTACAAATAAGAACAAATCACATTGCAGATATTACTGATTTGATGGCATGTAAGTCAGATAGTCATTACGGATGGCTTTGTCTGACACTCAGCTGTACTGGCTCAACCGGTATCAGCAGTCTTGATTTGCATGTCCTCGGCCAGCTTGGGCACGGTCGTGTTGTTGAGCTCAACTGTGACTTTCCTCAGCACATGCACCAGGGCTATCTTGAGCTCCAGGTAGGCCAGCCTCATACCAAGACACAAACGGGGACCATACCCAAATGGCATGAATGCCATGGGATCTTGTGTGGCCATGTTTTCTTCCGTGAACCTGTCGGGGTGAACTTTTCCGGATCTGGAAAGCGTTCTGGATCTGTGAGAACTAGGAAGATGGGGATGATGACGGCCGCACCTTTAGGGATGGTGATGAGTCCGTATGTCCTGGTTTCTGCAGCTTTTCTGTTCATTAGTGGAACAGGAGGAAAGAGTCTTGGCGTTTCATTGATCACTTGTTCCAAGTATCGGAGTTGCCCCTGGTCCTCAAGTGTCGGGCTCTCTCCAGACACAACCTTTTGGATTTCATTGTACAGTTTCTCCTGCAGAAAGATAACAGACTTTGTGACAACTTATTTACTTTGCCCAGATGTAATGATAACATTATTGAAGACATTGTGCAGTTGTAGGTACAAAAGAAGTATGTTTTGAAAGACAGTTAGTTAGCGTGGAGTGGAAGTTGATAAAGTCTAAATGTCAAGACAATTGATATAAACAATAGTAAGTGATGCTGAGACATTCGCTTTCCAGACGTCACGCATTAGAATGGCAAACTCTGCTAACCCACCCTCAGATCACACAGGGAAAGAGATACTGGTATGTCTACAGAAGTGAGATCGTTCTGTGATGAAGCCTGTCGAGGACTACAAACATCTCATGCCACAAGATTGCAAGAGAATCACTGCCATTCTCTATCGCAATTGTAGGCAACCAACAAGTATGTCTTGCAGGGAGTCCCAGAAGAGCTCAAATGATTGCTCTAAATTAGTGGAATGCTCGCCTGCCGGGTGGCCAGAAGTTATTACCAGACATCAAATCTTCAACTCGTACAACAGCAAACGTATAGACATGGGTTGGACACTTAAAAAAAACAACAGCAGTAGCATCAGCGGCATCAGCTGCAGCAGCAGCAACAGCAGCAGCAGCAGCAGCAGCAACAACATCAGCAGCGAATACATAGCGTCAAAAACAACAACACCAAAAACAAGAACAATGACAAGACTAAAAGTACTAAGACTTTCGACAACAACACGAACAAACTAACAAGAATAGAACAGCCATCAATAACAATATGACCAATGTCATCATTAGCAACAACACCACCAACAACAATACAAAGTTATACAACAACACGATTTATAACAACAACAAGACTAACAACAACAACGAGACCAGCAGCAGTAGCAACAACAATAGCAACAAGACAATAAGCAGCAGCAACAATATCAAGATCAAAAATACAACAACAACAACAACAACAACAACAACAACAACAACAACGACGACGACGACGACGACGACGACCACGACGACGACAACGACGACGACCTCGGCGACTGTGGTGGCGGCGGCGGCGACGGCGGTGCCGACGGCTGCGGCGGCAGCAGCAGCAGCAACAGCAACAGCAACAACAACAACAACAACAACAAAGACCTACAACATCATCAACAACAATAAGACCAACACCATCATTATCAACAACAAAAACAACAACATAACGAAAACAGCAAGACCAATAACGACAACAAAGTCAAGGCCAATTACAGTAACAATAAGAACACAACCAACAACAGCAACAACATGAAATCCAACAACAAGGTCAATAAAATCACTAACATAATAAGACAAACAGCGATTACAACACTAACAACAACACAATAATATGAACAATAATGACAACACCAACAATGACAACAATAAAATAACGCCACCAATGATAACAAGAGTAGCAACAGCATAACAACACATCAACAATACCAGCAGCATAAAAAATAACAACTACATGACTAACAACAATAATCACAAGAAATTCTAAACATAATAAGGGTGCTGAAAAGATATGTACAACAAAACGATAGAGAATTCTCATAGATTGTTGAAATGTTCATGGCAATGATAGGAGAATGTAATAAAACAAGCTGGCATATATGTTTGCTTCGTCAATAATAAGTTTATACATGTGAAGAGACGCATGGATTCCAGATATTCAATGGGAAAAGGTTTAGCATGGAAACATGGTACACTTTCCAAATTAATGCACAAAAGAATTCGGGGACTTACTAATAAAATAACATCTACATCAACAGGCTGCCTAAAAAACAAAAGATGGAAAAATCATAACAGTGAAGGGTCAGATCAAAATATTAGAAGAACAATGTGAGCTCGTACAATAAATACTGTGTTTATGCCGAGAACATTAATTGAACGCTCCACAGAAGTAAATAAAGACCTACATCTTTGCTTTATTGACTACACATAGGCTTACGATTAAGTAAGACATGTCAACATGATAAAGATGGGAAATACCTTACACTTGTAAAAAACACCATTACGGGACGTAATATCAATAACATTTGATGCGATGGTGATACAGTATTGATTGCAGACACTGAACAGGACCTACAACATTTAGTGGATGTGTTTATTGCACATAGTGAACAACTAGAGTTCGAATTAAACTGTAAGAAGACACAGATTATGGTCGTCACTAGGAAAAAGGAAATACCACAATGTAATATACATCAAAATGGGAATAGATTGATTGATTGATAGATTTAGGAATCGACATCACAGCATTCGGGGCATTCCCATAAGTGCTCCGTCCCAATCCTCAGCAGCCAGCAAAGAATTCTATCACTAATAGTACCAGTAGCAATCTGATTATAAGTCCGTCTCGCCTTTCCTTTGAGCGTTGAGCGTCGGCCAGATCCCTTCGTCACTCCTCGTTGTCTCATTCTTGCCAGACCATGGTAATCCATATGCTCCTCCGAGGTGTGCACGTGCTCCCACAAGGCCGCAACCACGTCTGCCTTGTCATGTATCAATACTCCACCAAGTGCTGCAGAGACAGCCAATCAAACTCAGGTCATAAACACATTCTACGCATTTTCTCAATGTAGGAGCAGAATCCTGATTCATACTTCACAAGTAGAGAACTCGTGTCTGTCAATTTCATATTCCTATGTTAAAACTTCTATGCATTGTGAACTATATCTCACCATGTATGCTTAGAAATCTGCAAATAATCTATGTACTATAGAGATTGAACTCTAAAGAACATTTTCAAAGGAATTTATATCCATGCGGGGACATACAAATGATTACGCATATTCCTGACTCTTAGTCAGGGGATAAAATGCTTTGCCACATCATAATTTGTAACTTGGAACTATAGTGCTAAATTTTAGTACAATCCTTTTGTTAACAGATTAGTAACCACTCAGCATGAGTGAGGAACATATAATCATTTCATAAAATATTGCTTGGGAAATGCCATGTTTGAAAATATAAATTCTAGAACACAGAAAGTAAACGCTTGATAGAAATGAATGTTCGGATAGGATGTACCTTCAATCCCCATCACCTCCCTGTAGTAGGAACAGAAGCGAAGATTGATGTGAATAAATTGCTTGCAATATTCAGAAGACTGGACCATGCGCATAAGTTATTCTAATAAATACACTCTGAATAATAGCAGTCATTGGCAAAATATATCACAGCGGTTACTATACTCATGTGCTGTACGCAGTGGGGGGAAAACAATGTATGTTTTAGTTTATGGATTAACCCCTGAAGAAAATTCAAAACCATTGGCTCCGGCATCAAATTTTATGGTTAATATTATTATGTATGATTATCATGTACTTGATATCAGAGAAATGTACATGTATGTTTTTTTCTGTTATGTGAATTTTTCTCTGCCATGATTGTTACTCTTTACTGTGGGAGTATACATTTTAATGTTGCCCATGGGGATTAGAGGATGTTGATGTAAGAATCCTTGTTCATGTCAATGCCCAAGAAAAGGTGAACCGTATGGTCATGAGCCTTGGCCTAATGCTGATTATAGCGAAGGAATGGAGACGAGGAATCGGAAACAAAAGAGCCTATTTCTGGACTATTCTCTTCAAGGTATGACAAATGCACTAGCAACATGTTGGATAAAAAGGATGGCTTCACTCATCTAAGAGTCCCAGTAACAACAGAAGAAACATAGAGTGAAAAGATATCTCACTCACTATCAGAGCTAGAAAAGCTCTACAACAAGCGACGAGAGACAGGGAACTTGGTAACCCACTCCTTTCCCCTTCTCCTCTTGTTGTTTGTATTTTTGGTTTGTAAATGTGTTGTGAAAGTTACCACATCACAGTAGGTTAATGCTCGTGTTGTATTCTTGTCATCTCTTTCTATAGCGAGTGGTGGATTTGATAGGACTGCATGTCATCACTGTCAACTGGAAACTGGGTAATCAGCCAGAACATGATACATGACAACCTGTCCTAAAATCGAGACTGGACTGTCGCCAAAAGTAAATTTGTTAGTTCGATCGATGGAAAAAAAGAGACGTTCGTCTGCCCAAACACCAGCAAACCCTTTGATGTTGTATGGACTGAGAAACAAAATACGTCGCGTTACAATGTCTACACCGGTCGGCATTTTGTTAACAAATTGTTGCTCGAGACGAACAACGGCGTCATCCGTCTGCAAGGCGGGAGTCGGCCTTTGAAGTGATAGACGGAATGTCTGGCCAGAAGTCGGATGGAGTCTTGTGATGTGGAGAAGATCTCTAGATCACAGACAGGAGACAATTTCCCAGATGAAAGGGGACACCAGACAGAGGTTCACATTGAGTTGGGAAAAATACAGAGAAAAACAACTTCTCGACGCATCAGCGTCTAGACAAATTGGTGACGTCACTCAAAGCCGATATAAAGGTCGTTGAAGTAAACAAGTTGCGTTAGTCGACCAAGATTTCTGAAGTGTTAAGGATCGTTGCAGTTTCCGAGTTGTGTTCAATGAAAGAAACTATAGTGTCAAATTGTTGATATTTATCGGCGGACATAGATCCAGTCTGTGATTGCATAGTTTCGATTAGCAACCGGAATAGGCATATGGTTCCCCTTGAGTGTTCCACTTGAGTGTGAGATGATTTATTTCAAAGAAGCAGTTTCAAAGTTTTATACAATGATGGCTCACGGAATGAAGACCGAGATTATTGAGAGGCTTTTACACGGGGCTCAGAACCTAGTTGGTCTGCAGAAACCTGGCTTCTGCTGAGCCGGACTTGATGAACATAAGTGTTGTGTTTAATGAGTGATAAGCTTCATCACCGAAGATTAATAACTCATATACCAAGGACATATATATATATATATATATATATATATATATATATATATATATATATATATATATATATATATATATATATATATATATATATATATATATATATATACCTAAAAAACATTAATAGGTTGGTTTTTTTTAAAGAGGGGAGAAAATTTTATAATCAGAGACATTATGAACAGTAGATTTTCCCCAAGTGACATTTCAGTTAATTGAAAGATTATCAGTCCAACAAACATTATGAAACAGAGTAACTTCGCCGTGTGGTTAGAGTGAAGACCAAGATCGAACAGTGTCTATCTGATGACCAGCATCCTGTTTGTTCGAGTGATTGGAGAAAGTTGTCACGTGGACGGAGAAACATCTTCTGGGTGAGGTTCACTGTCCGGAATACATGGTGCTGTTGTGTGCTCAGCACAGTGATGTTACAAACTTTGCTCCTGATTCACTGGTCTGATTCTACATACACATTAGAATATTCGACACACATTCTACACATTACACACACACACACCTCTCATACACACATACTCTTTGCTTTAATAAATTACTTGTGGTATTTATTTGTTAAAGCTAGAGTTGTTGAGTATGTTGTGTTGGGGAAGAATGAGAGGGGGCATGATCCAGGGTTGAGTGAGAGTAAGAAAGAAGTGTCTACAGACTGAGGGAGTTGTGTGGACGGATTCTGGTGGTTTCTCTAGGACAATAATATTGGGTTAATAAAATTGTGGGTGTTGATTCCCCTCACTCCAGGGACGACACTAAAAGTAATCAATAATTACTTACGACAATTATTGGAGGATCGTAAACGGGATCTTTGGACAGCGGGATCTCTTGTAAGCGGGATCTCTTGTAGACGGGATCTTCTGACAGCGGGATCTTTAGTTAGAGGACGGAGATATTGTTAGAGAGAGAATCCAGCTAGAGTGAATGTGGATAGGGGTTAAGACACATATCTTACCTGTTCACACTTCACACGTCTGCATAAGTCTGTAGTCCTGATTCTGCTCTTGTCACTGAGTGATTGTGTTGTGTTGTGGTCTTAAATATATAGATTAACTGTAATTGTTCATTATCTATATATTTATCTTAGAGTTAATCTATACTCTATCTGCTATCTTACCTCTCTGAAATATGGACACTCCTAAACTAACTACGGCAGAACTAAGGGCAAAGGGGGAAGAAATGGGATTGTCGGGTTCTGCACTAACAGATTACATACAGGAGGTGGAGAGAGAGAGTATCGTCAAGCAGAAAGAGAAGATCGAAAGGCTGAGTTGGAATTGAGAAGGATGGAGTTAGAGCAAGCAGCTAAGAAATTGGAAGCAGAACAAGCTGCTAGGCAATTTAAAGCTGAGCAAGCAGCTAAGAAATTTGAAGCTGAGCAAGCCGCTAAGAAATTTGAAGCTAAACAGGCGGCTAAGAGATTGGAAGCTCAACAAGAAGCTCAGAAAAGGGAGCACGAGTTCCGGATGCGGGAACACGAGCTTAAGAGGCAATCTAATGGGGAAACTGAGGGAGCAGTGGGAAGTTCCTCTCTCCCTGGCTCAACACCAGTAGGTGGACATAGCTATCATGCTATGAAGTTCCCTCTAGCGATCTACGAGGAGGACAAGGAGAAGATTGACCAGTACCTTCAACGCTTCGAGACTATGTCTGTTGCTATGGGTCTGGAGCGTGACAAATGGAATCTCAAGCTATCCCAGCATTTACGCGGGACCGGTTACGAGGTTTATTCTCGCCTGCCGCCAGGACACGAGAACAATTATGACGAGTTGAAAAAGGCTCTGCTGAAACGATTCGAAGTTACGTCACATACCTACCGGAAAAAAATTTCGAGGAGCGAAACGAGAACCGGGGGAGTTGTTTCGCCGCCTATAGTCTGTGTCTGAAAGCCTATCTCCATAAGTGGAGGGATTTGGCTGGGTTCGTGCATGACTATGAGAGTCTGGAAGAGCTCATGGTAGTCGACCAGATGCGAAAGCAAATGTCGAAACCTCTCAGGACATTCTTGGGAGAACAAGGGGCGGAACGAATCGACATGGTGACGAAATTGGCAGAACGGTTCGTCGAGGTCCATGGGGAGGCAGCAGAAAACCTTTCTACAAACACCAAAAGTCAGGAAAAACATAACCTGAAGAAAGCCAAGAGCACAGGAACTAAGAAGGTGGAACCATATGTTAAAACTTCAGATGAGAGTTTGGAGAAGACGAAGGAGGGACGCAAGAGCACTTCGAGCTCTACACAAAAACTACCGTGGTCGGAGAAGTGGTGTTTGATTTGTAAGTCACCTTCTCACAATACGAAGGAATGCAAATCGAAGGCTAAGAACCCTCACTTCGCGGGATGTCAAGTGACTTCAAAGCAGGTAGACACTGACAATGCCAAGGTCGACAAGGAAGCTCGCCACCAGGAGAGCTCACTAAAGTCCGGCACTAGAAAATCTAGGACAGGGAAATGGTGCAAACACTGCAGGTCGAATACGCACAATGCTATTGACTGCAGGGGAAAGTCAGGAGACTCTAAATTCGTCGTGTGCCCCGGGAAACCTAAGGTGGAGCCCACCGAACAGGTCGAGGCCGAGGAAGAGACTCCAGACCAGGATAAACCACCTGTAGTGGAATTGGTAGAAGTTAACGGTCGTCAAGTGGAGTGTTTGTACGACACAGGACTGGACGGGGAGGCCGTGATTTCTGCGGATCTGGTACATCCAGAACAATTCACAGGTGAGACCATGGAGATACAGCCTGCACAGAAGAGTGCTGTAGCCATGAAATTGTCCATTGCCAGAGTGGAGATTCGGTCAAGATATGTCACCGGCACCATCAAGGCCGCGGTGTTGACCGATCCCATTTTCCCCGTAATCCTCGGTTGCCGGTATGTCTTTCTGGGAATGCCCAGGGAGCCAATCCATATGGGAGCAATACAGACTCGCTCTCAGACGAGAACGGATGAGGCAGAAGCAAATGTGACTAACCCACTGCCAGGGGAGTTGCGAACTGCCCAGAGTGAGGATGCTACTCTACGTCCTTGCTACAAAAAGCTGCAGAAAAGTGCTGATCCACCCAAACGGGGTCAGTACTATATGAAGAATAGGATACTCTACAGGAGAACCGGAAGGGGGCACAACCTACATGGTCAGTTGGTGTTTCCGAAGGCCCACCGTTCCCAGATTCTTCATATGGGGCATACCATCTCATTCAGTGGGTATATGGGTATTGCCGCCACGATGCAGTGGATCTCCTGCCATTACTATTGGCCAGGAATGACAGATGATGTGCGTCGGTATGTGAAGTCATGCCCTGAGTGCCAGAGGGTGGCACCGAAACACTGGACAGCACCGGTGGTCTTGGGTGAAATGCCCATCATAAACTGTTCTTTCGAGAGGGTAGCCATCGATATTATGGGTCCACTTCCTAGGACTAAGAAGAGGAACATGTACATACTCACCATGGTGGATTGCGGTACAATGTTGGGTGAAACCATACCGTTGACCACAATTGACTCGAAAAGAGTGGCGGACGCACTGATGGAATCCTTTACAAGATTAGGCTTTCCTGATCAAATACTGACGGACAATGGGTCCCAGTTTTGTGGAAAACTTAATGGAGGAGGTATTTAGGGTGTTCCACTCTAACCATATCCATACCAGCCCTTACCACCCTCAAGCCAATGGACAAGTAGAGCGTTTCAACGGCACGTTGATGACAATGCTCAGGAAACTGGCACAGGAAAAACCTGATAGGTGGGATGAATATATCCCAGCAGCACTCTTTTGCTTATCGGGAAGTACCTCATGGCTCAACAGGACTACCACCCGCTACGTTGCTGTTTGGTCGTCCAATCAAAGGACCGTTGGAAGCCATGTTGAGGAGTTGGACTGAAGAGGGGACGTCAGAAGAAGTGATCTCTTCTTACAAATATGTGGAGGAACTGAAAGAAAAACTTCACAAGGGATGGACTCTGGCAAATCAAAACTTGAAAAAAGCCAGAAAAAGACATGCGGCTTACTACAACCGTAGGTCTAAAGACAGATCTCTAGAGGTGGGAGACAAAGTATTGTTGTTACTCCCAACGGGAAACAACAAACTGGAGATAGGTTGGCAAGGACCATTTCCCGTGGAAAGGGTGATATCCAGGACCAACTATCAGATCCGGATCCGGGGAAAGTCGAAGATTTTCCATATCAATCTCTTGCGGAAATACGAGGATAGATCCGGAGACAAAGCAGCTCACCTCATGGCAATGGCAGTTGCAGTGGAGACAGAATTGGGAACTGCCAACGAGCCCTTTCTGACGTAACTAGGGGTATTGAGATGCGGCTACGTTGACACTCTTTATGAATTACACACAGATACACCGTGAACACAACTCGTCACCACCGAGTGATAGAATGGCATCTTGTATTGTTTCTATGCGACACAATCACTGGGATATTCAAAGGTACATGTACACCCACGACATTTGTTTACACACTGATTGTAGTACATCCTACTATCCAGGCTATCTAATCAACTACAATGGTCTACACGTACACTCTTCTATCCTACTTACAGTCCTGTTACACATGGTCGCATGGCGCCTACATTCACAGGCCGGCAACCTCTGCCCACGGCACACGACTCGACTCCGTGCTGTAACATGTCCACCCGCCTGGTCGCGGCAACGCTGTTCTCATCAATCGGTACAAGCTTGAACTATCTAGCGTACCTAGTTACTTGCCGTCGACGATTCTCGGCGTTTCATCGCCACAAGGGATATTCAGTTCTCAGCCGACACACTTCTCTGCTTTCGTGATCTGTCTGTCATGGCTTCCCAACTCCGACTGACTCCCTTTGTCCGTGCGCCCTGCTCGACCCTCCTAATCACGTGGCCTCCTCCTCGCAATTCTATTGGCCACTATCTTTAGCCCGTTACCGGTGTCTTTTTCCTTATCCCTCTCCGTGCTTATTTATCACTATTAATGTTTCAACAATCTATGTTGCTGTTAACCAGGTCTTAAGTAATCTGACTCATGGCATATGCCCCCCGCAATTTCAAAAATGTTCTACATTTTTGGGTTCTTCCTTATCTCTACACTTGACATGAGTCAGCTTGGTCGCACATGCCTGTCCCTGGTCGCACATATCTGTCTACTGCCTCATGCCTTTGAGCTTGCTTCTCAGTTCCCTTTAACTTCCCTCTGTGTTACGTTGATATTCTGCCATAACCTTCACACAAAGTATAATGTCGGACACGAATATCCGTCTATTCCCAAATAGACCTCGTGTGGCCTCAACCCCCCTTTGTATTCGGCAAGTTGAGGACCAACCTACTATGAGTCCCAATGTCCCACCCCGGACATTCCCATAAGGTTCCTCATTTATACCTCGGTACAAGCAACTGACACCCTCCCCAGCCCTTAAGCCCTGGGTGCAGGAACGTGTGTATTGCAGACATATCAATTTCACCCATATTTTGTTTAAGCTCTTACTTGCTCCTGAGTAGTCTATGCTACGACTGTGGATCTCTTTGGTGTGAGTACCTATGACTCTTGTATTTGTCTTGTCAACGTGTGTGCGTGGTCGGCTGCCATTAGTTACTTGTGCTCTATGGCTATCTATTCCCTTCATTTGCCTTATGTTTATGCCTGGTGTTCTTACTACCGACTTTTTCCTTGTAGTGTTCCTAATACCATGACCCTTATATACCTTTATATACATCTACTGCCATGCTGAAGTGCTACATGTTGAAATCTTATATGTACACAGTACTACCACTTGGTACTATTATCAATGGTACTACCAATAATCCTACTACACTATCCTTGTATCCTTTCTTTCAATTTCACTTGCACTCTGTTCTCTCTCTCTCATTTCCTCTCTTCATCCTTTCATCGTTTTTTTTTTTGTACTTTGTCTTACAACACACATACTAGAACCTCAAATGTTCCGTCTAAGCCTTTATGCTTCCTGTATACTGGTGTGCAAATATCCCGTTGCATCCCGGTTGTGTTCAAATTAATTCTCATTGGCACAAATTCCTACTCTCAGTCTTCTCGTCCCCTTTTTCTCACTTAGCTGTCACTCCTCATGTTCTCATGTTATGTATCTGTTACCACAATCACATAAGTTTCTCCTACCAATTGTACATGTCTGTCTTTCCAATTTACAATATTGTCATAAAATCTGAATAGTATATAAAATTGGACTCACATGTAATATTTCAAGCACTATTCAAACTTTCACTCGCCTATCATTATCATATTTGTGACATCAATATGTATCACTGGTAGTAATGTCTCAGTTACCTTCTTCTTCTTTTCTTTTTATGTTATGGGTGTCATCTGTGATATATCGTGGTTTTAGACCCACTGTCAACCTTCCTGCTCTGGTAGATGTTGATCCTTCTTTTCTTCAGTTATGATCATTCATCAGTTTCTAGCATCTCTAGCACCAACATCTCATTTTATACGTTATGTGTTACAATCAGGTAATAGTACAATCAACACTGTTACAATTCTTGTTAAAATTACATGCGTACTGATTACAAATATACATGGCATGATGATCATGATCATAAGAACGTACTGATGTTTATGGATGTACTTAAAGCCATTAAAATTATATTTATCTCTATCTACGTATATTATGAGTTTTGTTTATTGAATGATTGTGAATGTTATTAACTATTACTCCCTTGGTTGGTTCTGGCTGGTATCCTGTCTTCGCTACCTGTATCTTCTACCCATCCGATTCCCAATCTTCCTTGCGTCTGTCGGTCTCAGCCTCTTCAGTCAGTTAGTGAGGTAGCATCTTTGAGGTACCTTCGACATTATCTCTTCTGCTCAGTCATTTACACCCCTTAACTATCTGAAATTAACAACAGCCTTGGGTGTATATATATCCATACATACATATTTACATTCACAATGGCATATTATATTACAGCAATCCTATCACATTTCCTACATTGACATGTTATCATGGTCAGTACCACAACGTGCCAACCACTGGACCAATCCCCTTGTATGAACGCATGGTTTCCTAGATGATAGTCTTACCGTATGCCCTATTGTACTATCGGGATTTTGTCCCTAATCTGACCAGATCATTTTATCATATAGTCGGTGTAACGTTTCTTAGGCCATGTTATTGCTAGCATTCACAGACTTCATGTATATATTTTAACCACACTATTACACCTCTGTACTGTTTGTATTTTTTTTTTCTCTGATGACTTTACTACCTCATCATGTTACTTCAATCAACCTTATACCTATCAATGCATTCATTCTACTACAACCATTCTACCTGTACCATTCGCATACACATAGCTTTTATACACTCCAAGTATATACAAACATGTATACGACATAAACATAAATAGGACATGTATCTACAATATACCTATCCTACGATACGAGTTTCACGTAGGAACATGTGATGTCTCCTTAACATGTAGTATTGTACAATGATTTGCATCTTCTTGTGTAATATATGTTGTTATTGATTTGAACTTATCTATTTCTTTTGTCTTTTCTTTCCTTTCCTCATCTGTTAACCCTATACTTTTCCAATACCTATTCCAATTCCTTATTTTGATGTCCTGTGTTCGTTTATTTATTTGATCTTTTGGAATTTCCTCTTGTTGCCATTGTGCTAACAGAGCGTCTGTGTCAATGTACCATACGTGTGGCCTCTTTGGGGGAATTTCATTCTCCCAACCCGATTCTGTGTAGTCTGTAACATCTGTTTGTTTTATTTTCACCTTCTCTTTTGACCTTTCTTCTTGACTGTTTTTCTTGTTGCATACGCCCTCTTCGTCCTGTAACCTATACCCAGATACTGACCTACTCTCTTGTGCTGAACATGCTTGTTGTACCATTTGTTTTTCTAACCTGTTAGCACATGTGTGAGTCAAGTATGGCATAAAAAATTGTTTCACCATTGCTGTGCTGTCGTTGAACTGTGGACAATCCACTCTAAAGTTTTCCACACCAAAGACTACTTTCTCCTTTTCGTACTCTGTTAGGTCTGGCCTAAAATTTAATGTATCCCATGTCAGTTCTTGCTGTGTCACCTGTCTTAGCTCTTCGCGACTATCAACTGGTCCATGCCTATCGTCCATGATTGTGCCGTTACCGTCGGGACACATTCCCTGTACGGTCCCTGTACTAGGGTCCCTTGTTTGTCCTTGCATTCTTCTGTATTCTTCGCCTGTATGGTAAATGTCTGTTCCTATGTCTGATGGGTCATCATCTACTTTAATTTTAATGTCTTCTGTCGGGACTGTCCATGCCGCATCGCAATCTGCTATTTCTAAGTTCTCTTTTTCCCATTTGTTTATGTCCTGGGGTGTGCACTCTTTGACCTCTGGGATATTGCCCAATATTAGCTCCGTTGTGGGATGTGGTAACACTGCCGCTTTTTTCCGCCCTTTGTAGTAAGGACAGTCCATGTCTGTCCAAGCTACTCTATACTGCTCTATCGTCCCGCCAAATGTTTTGCACGTCACTCTGTCGTCTGTATAGTCTTCTTCTCTTACCATCTTCCTGTCTACCCCCACAATTGTTGTCCCTGTGTCTCTAACCATTTTCACTGCAAAACCATTCACTAATGCTCGTCGAACGTCCAGATTTCCGTTTGTTATGTATGCAGAGTTGGCTTCCTGCATATACACTTTGTTGTCAGTCATGTCGCCCTGACAGTCATATATGTGTGTTGCATTTGTGTCTTGTTGTTCATCCTCGTCGCTGCTGGACATGGCGTATGCCATGTTGGTGTCTTCATTCAGTTTTCTCAGACTACACGTCCTTGCCAAGTGGCCATAGCTTCTACATAACCAGCATTTCAGACTGTCTCTATAGTCTGCATACCTATTGCTTCTTCTGACCGACATATTCTTGAGGTATGACTTATACTCAGGATTTCGGTCGCACATTTCCAACGACCCGTGTTGGCGATCACAATATTTACATTCTCTTACTGGGCCAGTTCGAACTACGTCCGCTTGTCTCGGTGGGATTTGTGTATATCTATTCATTGGTTGATATTTACTTCTGGTCCGTATGATTGCCTTCGATCAGAGAACCTGGCAGCTGCTCCTACTATAAGTTCTGGCTGTGCCCCCTCTGCAAAAATCTCCCTATGGGCATTATAATATGCCTCACCCTTGGACTCCATTTCAGATATTGTGGCGCATTTATTTTCAAGCAGGAACGTTGCCATGGAGTCTGGCACCGCTGAAATAATTTTATCTCTCAGCATCAGGTCTCTGTGCTTTTCGGGGTCGTTGCCTACTCTAGCTGCCTTCAGCCATTTGTCATATAGAGATTGAGTTTCGGCCATGAAATCCATGAAGGTTTGGTTCGACTTTGGAGTCAGCACTCTAAATGCGGTTCTCAGACCCGCCTCATCTAAACTAAAATGTGCCAAGACTCTTTCCTTGACATAGTTGTAATCAGTTCGCCGATGCTCTGGGATGCCCTCTACCACCTTCAATGGCTCCAAGGCCAAATGCTTATGGAAGAGGATCGCCCACTCTTCAACTGGCACCTTGTAGTGGTTCATCAACACTTCGAAGTTGGTAACCCATGCAGAGATGGAATCCCCTTGTGCAAAGTTCCTGATGATACCTTGATATCTTCGAATGGGGTCCAATGCTTTGGCTGCCAACTTAGTTTTTTCAACTTCAGTTTCTTTCTCCAGTTCTAGCATCTTTACTTTAATACTCCCCTCCACATCTTTGTCTTTCAATGTTAATTGTACTGCCAGTTTCTCTTTTTCGAAAGCTAGTGCTGCCTCTTGTGCTGCTAATTTCTGTAGCTCAAGTTCTTTGGCGTCTTTAGCTGCCGCTTCTTGTGCTGCTAATTTCTTTTCTTCGAGTTCTGCTTGTGCTGCTAATTTCTGCCTTTCAAATTCTCTGACTGCTGCTCTATCTTCCCGTTCTTGCTTCTGATGTTCAGTCACTTTATTCTCCGCCCACGTCATAAGCTCTTTTCCTGTGAAACCACACTTCTCACCTAGAGCTATGAAGTCTGCCAAGGTAGACATTATCTGTTATCTATTAGTCCGATTATATATATCACTATCAGTACACGCAGTAAGTGTTGTCGCTGAGCTTGTTTTGGTAACCTGTAACAGAAAAAGATTAACTAACCACCATCATCCCTGTGGAAGCACAATCTAATTCATCAGGCTGATTGCACAATACCATACAAAGGTGTCTAATAGCTCTCTGTAATTGAGCAGTACACATAGAAAATTAATTGGAATTAACTTGCCCTGTATATATCCAGCGATGTTTCCAGTGGCTTGATCCTGATGTTCGGTTCACTTCCGCTTGCTTCCGGGCTTGATCCAAATCAGCGTGGCCGTCCCCGTTTCACTCACAGGTCGACAAGGATAAACTTGGTCGTCAGGTGCAGCTCCACATCAATGGTGTAGATACCTCATAGTGTACTACTAACTGTCATGGAACACATTTCTGGAACAGATACTAGTTTTGATATAATTAGTCTATGCCAGCATTCTAATGCATGCAGCCCCCTGAATACGGCTTCACACTGTAATTCTTGTGGCAAGATGCCATAATGTTTCTGTATTTCTATTTTCCGGGATTTCCTAATATTAAAGTGTTGTCGCTCATGCACAACGCCAAGTTAATCAGAAATTATAACGTTGAGTATCGACGTATGTTCTGTTGTTTGTATTGCCGCTACGCATCTTCTTAGCTTTCGCAGAATTGGCGCTGACTGCTCCATTGTACTTTGCACCCTGAATGCTATCTTCACTGATGATACCTCACTTTGAAACCATCACCTGAATCAAGTTGCCCCATATTCTTACTTATGCTCTTCAATGTTTAATCCAACCGATTACTTCCCTGAGCTGTTGAACCTCGCTCACTGCGGGTTACTTTCTTGTACATAAGCTCAAGCGTCCTATGTTCCACACCTAGCCATGGTTTTCTGTTATCTATAATCCATGCGCTTGTGCTATTATCTTGTTGGTGTACATAGCCTTAACTGTTTATGGTTAATTGAAACATCTGTAGCTGACAATACATACATACTTGTTCACTACCATAATAACCATTGCCTCAATTTTGCCGAGTTCTTTCGAAGGACGAATGCCCCCACGTTGCCAACGTGCCCTTTCTGACGTAACTAGGGGTATTGAGATGCGGCTACGTTGACACTCTTTATGAATTACACACTGATACACCGTGAACACAACTCGTCACCACCGAGTGATAGAATGGCATCTTGTATTGTTTCTATGCGACACAATCACTGGGATATTCAAAGGTACATGTACACCCACGACATTTGTTTACACACTGATTGTAGTACATCCTACTATCCAGGCTATCTAATCAACTACAATGGTCTACACGTACACTCTTCTATCCTACTTACAGTCCTGTTACACATGGTCGCATGGCGCCTACATTCACAGGCCGGCAACCTCTGCCCACGGCACACGACTCGACTCCGTGCTGTAACATGTCCACCCGCCTGGTCGCGGCAACGCTGTTCTCATCAATCGGTACAAGCTTGAACTATCTAGCGTACCTAGTTACTTGCCGTCGACGATTCTCGGCGTTTCATCGCCACAAGGGATATTCAGTTCTCAGCCGACACACTTCTCTGCTTTCGTGATCTGTCTGTCATGGCTTCCCAACTCCGACTGACTCCCTTTGTCCGTGCGCCCTGCTCGACCCTCCTAATCACGTGGCCTCCTCCTCGCAATTCTATTGGCCACTATCTTTAGCCCGTTACCGGTGTCTTTTTCCTTATCCCTCTCCGTGCTTATTTATCACTATTAATGTTTCAACAATCTATGTTGCTGTTAACTAGGTCTTAAGTAATCTGACTCATGGCAGGAACCAACGAGGGCAGGGAATATTCCTTGGTACACCAGTAAACCTACAAGGATGTACAGGTTAACCCTGATCTGACTTCCCAGGAGAGGGAAAAGATAACCCAGGTTCTCGAGTCTCATAAGGAAATACTGACTGATAAACAAGGCGAACGAGGTTGGTGGAGTTCGAGATGACTTTGACCACCCAAGAGCCTGTTCGCCAAAAGGTTTACCCAGTGCCATTCTCTAAAGAAAAGGCCGTAGAGGAGGAAATACAGAAACTACTGGAGGATGACGTGATTGCACCATCCACATCCCCTATACAATGCGGGGGTAGTTTTGTTACGAAAGCCAAGTGGAGAACACCGGTTGTGTATAGACTACCGACTTCTGAACAGTCATACACAATTTCAGGTGGAACCTTTGCCGAATCCAACTCAGTTATTCCCGAGGCTCCATAAGGCAAGGTATTTCTCAAAGGTGGATCTGAGTCGCGGGTATTATCAGATTCCGGTCAAACCAGAGGTTCGAACACTACTAGCTTTCAGTACACCCAGTGGACATTACGAATTCAACGTCATGCCCTTTGGACTCAGTAATGCACCTAGTGTGTTTACTCGCATGATGAGGACTTTACTTGATCCCTTACAGGATCCGTCCATCATCTCATTCATGGATGATATTCTGATTTCCAGTGACAGTTTGGATGACCATTTACAATCATTGGAAAGAGTTTTAAATAGGCTCAATGAAGCAGGGCTTACCGCTCGCCCAAACAAGTGCATGATTGGTTACCAGACTCTGGAATTTCTAGATCACACCATAACTCCAGGACACATTGTCCCAGAGGAAAAGAACCTAGAGAAAATCAGAAGTGCTCCAAGGCCAAAAACGAAGAAGGATGTGCGATCTTTTCTCTCGTTGTGTGGATTCTATCACAAATTTATCCCACATTTCACTGAACTGGGAGCTCCCTTAACAGAAACCTTGAAAAAGGGATTCCCAGACCAAATCGTTTGGACACCAGAATGTGAGAGTGCCTACAGTCAGTTGAAGGAGGCCTTGGTCAGCAAACCCGTGTTACAGCTCCCGGACCTTTCCAAACCATTTGTGTTGAGAGCAGATGCAAGTGGATGGGGATTGGGGCAGCTTTGTTACAGGAAGGAAAATAGGATGCTTCGGTTTTGAAACCAGTGGCATACGCAAGCAAGAAACTTCTCCCGGCTGAGAAGAATTATTCGACCGTCGAGAGAGAGAGAGAGAGAGAGAGAGAGAGAGAGAGAGAGAGAGAGAGAGAGAGAGAGAGAGAGAGAGAGAGAGAGAGAGAGAGAGAGAGAGAGAGAGAGAGAGAGAGAGAGAGAGAGTTTGTCTCTCGTATGGGCCGTGCAAAAATTCCAGCCCTATTTGTATGGAGTTCAGTTTCGAGTTGAGTCGGATCATCAACCCTTGATGTTCCTGGCCACTTCTCAGAAGCTCAACGCCCGTTTAATGCGGTGGTCGTTGCTACTTCAGCCATACCACTTTACAGTGGAGTATATACCTGGGAGGGAAAATGTTGGAGCTGATTTCCTGTCTAGACATCCAGCTCCTGAAGAAGAGGAATAGATCATCTGGATCGAACCTCCAAGGAGAAAGGGTTGTTGTGGACTACTCTCTTAGGAGGGGGCCTATGTCGCGAAATGTAAACTTGTTAGTTCGATCGATGGAAAAAAAGAGACGTTCGTCTGCCCAAACACCAGCGAACTCTTTGATGTTATATGGACTGAGAAACAAAATACGTCGCGTTAAAATGTCTACACCGGTCGGCATTTTGTTAACAAATTGATGCTCGAGACGAACAACGGCGTCATCCGTCTGCAAGGCGGGAGTCGGCCTTTGAAGTGATAGACGGAATGTCTGGCCAGAAGTCGGATGGAGTCTTGTGATGTGGAGAAGATCTCTAGATCACAGACAGGAGACAATTTCCCAGATGAAAGGGGACACCAGACAGAGGTTCCCATTGAGTTGGGAAAAATGCAGAGAAAAACAACTTCTCGACGCCTCAGCGTCTAGACAAATTGGTGACGTCACTCAAAGCCGATATAAAGGCCGTTGAAGTAAACAAGTTGCGGGAGTCGACCAAGATTTCGGAAGTGTTAAGGATCGGTGCAGTTTCCGAGTTGTGTTCAATGAAAGAAACTATAGTGTCAAATTGTTGATATTTATCGGCGGACATAGATCCAGTCTGTGATTGCATAGTTTCGATTAGCAACCGGAATAGGCATATGGTCCCTTGAGTGTTCCACTTGAGTGTGAGATGATTTATTACAAAGAAGCAGTTTCAAAGTTTTATACAATGATGGCTCACGGAATGAAGACCGAGATTATTGAGAGGCTTTTACACGGGGCTCAGAACCTAGTTGGTCTGCAGAAACCTGGCTTCTACTGAGCCGGAGTTGATGAACATAAGTGTTGTGTTTAATGAGTGATAAGCTTCATCACCGAAGATTAATAACTCATATACCAAGGAGCGAGGAAAAATTACAAACCATACTGGACTGAAGAACTACAAAGTTTGGAGGACAAAGTTGAAGATGCCAGGAAGACAGCAGAGAGAGAGAGAGAACAAACAATTGAAGCGAATATCTCTCTGAAAGCCATCTCAGCAAAATATAAAAGAACAGTAAATCAAACAAAAAGAGATTGTTGGAGGGAAAAAACAGAAAACCTTAATTTTGACAGGGATGGAAACAAACTATGGGAACTAGTGAAAGCCATGAACAATGAAGGACCTAGAAACAAACAAATAACAATTAAACAAGGAAATACCTTGCTTACAGGAAAAAAGGCTGCAAATGCACTAATGGAACACTATGCAAATGCAAACCACATTGATATTACAACCGAACAGAAGAAAGCAATCAAAGACAAACAGATACATCATAGAAATATAGAGACAGCAGCAGAATATATGATGGCAAATCTAACAATGGAAGAAATGGAACAGGCAATGAATACCCTAAAAAAGAAGAAATCACCAGGAAAGGATGGAATCACAAATGAAATGCTAATAGGACTAGGCACCAAGGCAAAGAAGAAACTACTAGCAGTCCTAAATAACAGCTGGAAGAGAGGAACAGTCCCACAGGCATGGAAGGAAGCTATACTAATACCAGTCCCAAAGAAAGGAAAAGACCTGGAAGAACCAAATGGCTATAGACCTATCAGTCTACTTAGCTGTGTAGGAAAATTAATGGAACGCATTATCAATGGCAGGCTAACATGGCATCTGGAAGAAAACAAACTCTTAACACCACACGAAGCAGGATTCAGAAAGTACAGATCCACTGAAGATCAAATAACCTATATAGCTCAGGAAATAGAGGATGCCTTCCAAGAGAAAAAGCACACACTAGCAGTCTGGATAGATTTAGAAAAAGCATTTGATAAAGTATGGTAGGAAGGACTGAAAGTAAAACTGCAAAACATGCATGATTGTGGGAAAATGTATAAATGGATCAGCCACTACCTTGAGAACAGAACTGCCAGGACAAAAGTACAAGGACAAACCAGCAAAATGATGCTATTGGAGCAAGGTGTCCCCCAAGGAGGAGTTCTTTCACCAACATTATTCCTAGCATATATAAATGACATCACAGAAAATTTTCCAGCCAGAGTACACACATCCTCCTTTGCAGATGACCTAGCCATATGGACATCTGAAGAATATATTAGTACAGCTAACAGCAGAATACAGCAAGCCTTATTAGCGCTAGAGGACTGGTCAAAATCATGGCTAGTGAAGATAAGTAAGGAGAAAACAACATGCACAGTGTTCTCCCTCTCAAATAAAACTCAGCAACCTAAGCTGGTATTGAATGGAAAAATATTGCGCCATGAAGAAAATCCAAACTATCTAGGAGTCACCTTTGATCGTCGCCTGACATGGAAGACACAGATTGAGAAAAATCGAACAAGAGCAAGGCAGAGAATGGCAATCATGAAAAAGCTTGCTGGTACAACGTGGGGAGCAGATTAGAAAGTTCTCAATAAGTTATATACTGGACGGGTGAGGCCAGTACTGGAATATGGCATTGCAGCTTGGGCAACAGCAGCTAAGTCAAACTTTTACAAAATAAGTAGAGTCCAAAACCAAGGAATGCGAATCATAACTGGAAGCCTGAAGACAACGCCTATTAATGAACTAGAAAAGATCACTTGTTTACAACCAATGCAGGATAGAAGAGAAAGCAGAGCCCAGCAACAAGCAGAAAAATTTAGAAGATTGACAGACCACCCTATGTACAACAGATTTAATGGTTTTGGAAAGGGAAGACTGAAGCGTAGCAACTTTGTAGAAACTGCAAAACGAATCACAGATGCAAAGTCAGCTGTCTTAATACTGAAGAGCAACAACAGCACAGAACTAACTGACCTAAGAGCAGCACTCCATGGTCTATGCCAGAAATCCAAAAAAGTTGTAATACAGTGGATCCCATCACATTGCAGTATACCTGGAAACGAAGAGGCTGACAGACTGGCAAAAGAGGGCGGACGACTACCACAGCCTGACATAGACATAACCTATAATGAGGCAAAGAGGTTGATAAAAAGCACTTATAGAACCAAATGGGAATCAGAGCATCCAGGCCATCAGAAGGATGATGCATATTACAAACTCGACCGAAGAGAACAAGTAGCAATCTTCAGACTCCGCACAGGACATAACAGGCTGAAATACCACTTGTTCAATAAACTAAAGATAGGAGATACTGATGAATGTAATTGTAGAACTGGAAAAATGACAGCAAAACATTTGCTGCAGGATTGCCCAACGTATGCAGAACAGAGAAAGATATTTTGGCCTACACCTGCTTCATTTGAGGACAAGCTCTATGGAGATATCAACAAGCTCAAGTTGACCGCGGCTTACTTTAACTACATACAGGTTGACATTTAAAGGTGCATGAAGACCCAGAGGCATGAAATGGAATATTGCTTGGATAGCAAATCCATTACGTGGAAAGTCTGAATCAAAAGCTCACTGTGTGGACTTCATAAAAGGTGGAAAAGTGTCCTAGTGGCACGAAATGGAATATTGCTTGGATAGCAAATCCATTACATGGAAAGTCCGAATCGAAAGCTCACTGTGTGGATGTCATCTGCAGACTGCATACTTCTGGTTTCCGGAAGAACAGCCTATGGTGAACGGAAGGCCCAATATACGGAAGTGAGGCTAAGCAGCCATGCGCAGGACGTGACGATTCCTTGGGTGAGCCCAGTACCAGAGCGCTATGTATCGGCTCTGTAAGTATGGAAGCCTCCTTGGATGGCGGGGAATGCCCATGGTCTGCCCCTGCCTTCCCTTGAGGGCTGACCAGGATCTTTGGCTGTTCTATATGGACCAGCTGGAATGGGGGATAACACCACAACAGTGAGAGTCAAACGTCCTAAGAAACCCCCGGAAGGTTAACCCGGTCAACAAATGCCCGCAGAAGTCGGATGTGTCGGCCTAACGGCGCAAGAACGCAGCTCTGCTGTAAACAGGCACAACGCAATCACATCCGAAAAAAAAAAACTCCGGATGAACGAAGAAGAAGAAGAATATACCAAGGACATACACACACACACACACACACACACACACACACACACACACACACACACACACACACACACACACACACACACACACACACACACACACACACACACACACACACATCTACCTAAAAAACATTAACAGGTTATTTTTTTTAAAGATGGGGAAAATTTTATAATCAGACACTTATGAACAGTAGATTTTCCTCAAGTGACATTTCAGTTAATTGAAAGATTATCAGTTCAACAAACATTATGAAACAGAGTAACTTCACCGTGTGGTTAGAGTGAAGACCAAGATCGAACAGTGTCTATCTGATGACCAGCATCCTGTTTGTTCGAGTGATTGGAGAAAGTTGTCACGTTGACGGAAAAACATCTTCTGGGTGAGGTTCACTGTCCGGAATACATGGTGCTGTTGCGTGCTCAGCACAGTGATGTGACAGACTTTGCTGCTGATTCACTGGTCTGATTCTACATACACATTAGAATATTCGACACACATTCTACACATTACACACACACACACACCTCTCACACACATACTCTTTGCTTTTAATAAATTATTTGTGGTCTTTATTTGTTAAAGCTAGAGTTGTTGAGTATGTTGTGTTGGGGAAGAATGAGAGGGGGCATGATCCAGGGGTGAGTGAGAGTAAGAAAGAGGTGTCTACGGACTGAGGGAGTTGTGTGGACGGATTCTGGTGGTTTCTCTAGGACAATAATATTGGGTTAATAAAATTGTGGGTGTTGATTCCCCTAACTCCAGGGACGACACTAAAAGTAATTAATAATTACTTACGACATGGACCAATACAACAATGTTGACTGCTGCACTCATTAGCTCCATAGCGAGCAACAGACAAATTCGAAAACTGACTGGGTGAGTGATTAAGTCCTATTTTAGTAGGAATATCCAGGATGGACTTCTGAATCTAATAATCTACAAAGGTGAAGATCAACAGAGTAACTGACAACAGTGTATCGTCTGCTTTACTTCTGGGAAGTACCACCTATGAGCCTCATCATTCAGCCAAATCAGTGAAACTATGAGGACAATCCTACTACAAGTTTACTAAAACTAGCAACAGTGAAAACCCTTCAACTGTTGGTTGGATTACCAAGTTAATATCCAACAATGGATAAGTCCTTCGAAAGAACGTTCACAGCTGCAACAGTCAAACATAAAGGTTCAGCCACTCCAACACCAAGTTCTAGCTACGAACACCAACTCAAACAAATGGAAGAGACACTGAAATCACATAAGCCAATACAACCAATGTACCAACTTCAGAAACTCTGAACCATAACTAACCTAGATTACCTCAAGGTTCCAAAACCTGAACACCATCAAAAAGACCATATGAAAGCAGCTAGCGGAGTAAATGCCTTTACGCCTGCAACCACAGGAATCACCTGATGGCTTGCAACCCTGGATATGTGTTGGAGTTAATATTCTTCAGTTTCATGCCTGCAGCAGAATCCTGGAAATAATTCCAGATGAACCAAATGAATAACAAGCAGAATTGTATGTCTACACTGAAAGTAAATACTGAATCAGAACTCTGTGCTGGTCCCATGTCAGCCTAAATGCCATCAACTGTGGAATAGGATATAGACTGGTGACTAGGTGGGTGAAACCTCTGTGTAAGCCAATTTGGTATTCGGATATTATAAGCCGAGAAGCTGAATGGACGTCAACTTTTCATCAGACCTGATGATAAAAGGAATTACCTTCTGCAAAGCTTAAGTGGAAATCCTGAAGTATGACCAACCTGAGGCACCAAATTTTCACAAGGGCACCGAGCCATTTGCAACAGAAGATTCGTGAATTCAGCCCCAATGGAGGGGATATGTGGTGAATTTATTTCCTAATAGGGATTATAAGTATTCCGCAACAAACTTCAGTGGACATTAAAACATGACTGTGAGTATTTTATTTCTGCCCGGATAATTATGGACATTAACTGCTTCGCACTGGAGAAGAATACCCACCCGCACTGCCTAAAGAAATACTATAATTAATTAGTTTAATTATTAGTATAAACTGCTTTTTATATGTGTTTTTTTCTATGCCATGTATAAGGTAAATAGTGTTTTAGTTGGTAATGAGATATAGCAAAATGGTGGTTATGATAGAGTATTTTGACACCAACTCATTATTTTTAACCATGAGACTTGTAAGGATGTCAAAAACAACTGTTTTATATGTTAGGTTTCTGCACTTAGACCAATGTTGTGCTTTTATCTAAGTAAAATAAGTCAAGTTAGCAGAACCAATTTGTGGTTGTTGTGTTGTTTGTAATAACATTGTTGTTTTCTTAGGGCAAAAATGGTGTAAATGTATTGAGATAATGCAAATCATTCCCATGCCTGTCTGAAAATGCATAGTGTTCATTACACATATATATGTAACTGCAGATTTTGATTTAATACTTGAACTGTTTGTCCAAAAATTTGTTGATGTGTACATCCAGTAAATGTGGTGTTCAACAGTGGTTGTTTATATGTTGTGAACAATCAATATCCTTCTAGCACTATAGTAAACTTAAAGGGTGATGAAGTGGGAAGGGAAACCTACACACAGATGCCATTGTTTCAAGGATTGAATTGTTTTCTCCTGGGGTTTGTGGTAAATATCCCTAATCACCCTGCATTCTAACAAGTGACCAGAGAATCAATAAAATCCCCTAGACACTTAACAGAATATTCTCATAAATTAAAACCCACATCCCACACCATGGATTGCTCAGGCAGAAGATACCATCAGAGAAGTATGCACACTTGAGAAGATTGGCAGAGGGAAGGAGTGCGTCAGAGTTCCGAAGTGGCCAGCAGGTGCTACGGAAGTGGAAATTCCACAATCCATGTATGACTATTCTTGTCCTGGCGATGTGATTATTTATACCGATGGGGCGATATGATTATGTATATCGATGGCTCTTTGTTAAGAGACAAAGAAAGTGCCTGATGATACATAGTAAAACCAAATGACCAATGTTTAGTAAAAGAGAGCTTGGCGTATGATACCATAACCTCATGTCTGATAATGGAGGTGAAGACGTTTACTGCAGCTTTCCGCTGGTTGGAGAACAAACTGTAAATGTATGTTGTGATTATAACTCATTCACAAAGCATGCTGCCAACGATGAAGGCTGGCATGCTTTGTGCAGAATGGCACACATCGATTCAGAGGTCGTGGGTTGTGTCTTTTCTCCAGGACACTTTAAAAAAAAAAATATACACAGGCAGACAGATTGGCTGGTGCAGCATCTTTAAGGGGCGATTTGATCCATGATAAAGCAAATGTGGTGAAGGCCCTCTGGGAACATGTGAATAATGCAGACGAACAGATAGACTATCATGGTCTAGAGCAGGGGTGGCCAACACGAGGCCCGCGGGCCTCATGCGGCCCGCCGAGAGTCATGTTGCGGCCCGCGGAGTGGAAAGCGATGATGTGGTCGAGGCTGTAGCACGCTTGCTTGCTTAATTTAATTTAAAAAAAAAATAAATTAAGTGGCCCGGCAGAAATATTATTTCTGAAATTTGGCCCGCCTGCTAAAAAGGTTGGCCACCCCTGGTCTAGAGAGAATGCAGTAGCAAGGGGAGGTCAGAGGGTCTGGTAGACAGTCGTCACTCAGAGGTAAAGCAAGACGGACATATAATTAGATTGCGACGGGCGCGGTTAGTATTGGAACTCTTCACTGACTGTTGAAGATGAGTACTAAGCGCTTATGGGAATACCCCGAGTGCAGTGATGCCGGTTCTTGACTCAACTTAACTTATGATCGGCTGAATATACTGTTAAATAAATATCAATAAATCTACGACCATAACTGTATAGTGTTACCTTTGTTAACAGTGGCGGCCTCCTCTCTGTCCCCGGCTACCTTGGCGGACACCAAATTCTGGAGCAGGTCGGCGGGTTTCCTTCCTTGGCATTTCTCGTACTCCTCTCTGTCAGCTAGTGTGCGGTGAAGGACGGAGGTTAGGTATTCATTGGAATATCCATTGACTGAGTCGAACAATGTCAGCTTTAATTTCTGCAAGATACGCAGATCCTGATATTGTATGCGTATATTTACAAGTCTGCACAAGAAAGATAATGGCATAGTGGAGATTGACAAAAGCTATTATGAAATCAAATATTAAATTGCATCCTCCTCCTCCTCCTTCCGAAGAGTGTCACATCTAGTTGCGAACCTATCTTATTCAAAAACCTTATGTCCCGCATTCACATGTATTTGTGTGAGTTCAACTTTCTGTTGACATATTACAATCAAGTACTTTATTCCACGTGTTTTACAATCATCGAAGATATATGCGTTAAAGTATACTGTACCAATAATGTATGCCATGTGTTTATAAACAGACACTATAGCACAATTTGCTGAGTACTTTATTCTTTGATACGAGGGCGAGTCAATAAGTAACCCACACAGTTTTGTGGGATGGCAGATAAATGTAGTTGGTGTTTTCTATAGGTGTCATTAAGTGACAGCAACATCGAACTTTATATTCCCGTTTGTCAGGTGGCACTAAGTGTCCCATGCGCATGCGCAGCGCATAAACAAAATGGCGACTGTACTTACGGAGTATACAATCAAAGAGCAACGTGCTGTTGTGCGTTTTTTTTTTGGGGGGGGGGGCAAAAGGACTGCCTGCAAAGGACATTCATAAGGAAATGCTTCCTATTTATGCTGACAAATGTTTGTCCCGTAAAGCGATGCATAGCTGTTTAGAAAAATTTTCTCAAAGACGCTCAAAAATTGTGTGATGAAATCCGATCTGGTCGTCATGTTGAGATTGCAACAGAAGCATCCATGCAGCGGGTGGATGAGATGATTAGAGGTGACAGGCGAGGAACGATAGACTCTGTAGCATCTGCAATAGGGTGCTCACATCGTTCAGCATGCAACATAATGCATAATCGATTGACATTTCGCGAATAACGCCGAAGTTGAATGTGAAGTGAAAACGTAGTTTAAAAAACAGAGCACACAGTTCTATGCAGCCGGTTTGGGAGGACTGATAATATGATAGGATAAGTGCATCGATGTTGGTGGAATTTATGTTGAGAAATAAAGAGACAATGTATGTATAGAAATAAACTTGTTTCAAGTTGTTATCATATTTAGTTATTATTCTACACCCATATGTGACTTACTTATTGACCTCCCCTCGTACACCCTTTCAACATTGGAACGACATATTTATATTTACCTGTATTAAGAACTTGTGTAGCCAAGGGAAGCGAAACATAAGGCTCATGACCTTGCTCATAACTTTATTGCGTGATTTCAATAACCTCTTGCAGTAGCTGGTGAACTCGTCGTCCTCTCCTCCCAGGCAATCCATATTGAGACCGAATGCTGTCTTGGCGATGATTTCACTCGTGTACTGGCCAGTCAAGTGCTTGACCTGCATGTTTTTGTTGACCTTGTCGCGTTCTTCCAGCACGTTTGCCAGTTTGGCTGCTGTGACGTCTAATGCCTTAGATCAGAGGTTCCCAAACCACGGCCCGCGGGACACTTGTGGCCCGCCAGCTGTCAGAAAGTGGCATGCGAGGTCTTGCAATGACCGTTATAAAAAAATAAACAACGTTCTAGACTGTATCCTTGCTGCGCTTATGAGCACGACAGATTTGTGTCCAGACGTTGATAAACTGGCATCTGAACTTAAGTAAGTGGTTATGAAGAACAGTTACAATTGTAAATTAATTACAATAATAGCTGATTTAAAATTTAAGTTAAGAAAGGTAAGAATGATATTGCACGATTTTTATAATTTCATAACTTTGTGGCGCGCTTAACAACTGAAAATAGTAGATATGGCTCTCTGCTTGAAAAGCCTGGGAACTACTGCCTTAGATATATGTTTTAGCTTTCCGGAGCTGTTAGAAAACATTGAGAAACAGAGTCAGGTTAAGGGGCCTCTTATATATACATGAGAAAAAAAATGTTTACAACATTACCCAATTATTGAATAAAATAAATTTATTAACCCGTGTCATGATTGTTGAAAGGAATCAGCGAAAAAAAGCTACATATTACATTTAGTAGACTTGGGGAGAGTCTGCAAACCATTAGCCCGTTATTGACTTAATCCACAAATGGACAAAACCAGAATCAGTCGCAAGGAACACCAGGACTTGACTTTAAAGACTCCCTAACTGAAAGGGCGCGTGACCACATAGTCAGGTTGGAAATTACTGAAGGGCAGGCGGTGCCGGGTTGGTTGAGACCAGCAACCCTATATGGAAGGTTGGCAGGTGGAATTTAGTCAGATGTTCTCTAACCAGACACGCGAGACACAGATGATTTCCAGCGCACGAAATTGTCTCGTTATAAATATCAGTAGGATGAATAGGCCCTTATGCAAATAAACCAGTTCTCTACTGCTAACTGATCCTGGTACTGAGTGAGACATAGGAAGTGCACGAAGGTGCCATAATTAACTAACTACCGCTCCCTTGATCAAAATATAATATCCTTCAGCAATATCGCCACAATGTGTTGTCCGTATGGAACAATCACGTCTCTCTCATTCACAAAGACTACGCTAAAATAATCAGGTCGGGATGATAGTTAATATATCTGTTTTTGTCCTTTGTTCGACATAATAAGTAATGAAAACAGAATACGACATTGGTTGTGATAGCAATGTAACGTTAGAAACAATGGTCGCAGGTTAGTTGTGAAATAGATAAACACAGTAATTATGTATCTCTAAGACAAAACATTTGAACATGAGTCTTACATGGTCTTCGCTGGAATGTTGATTTAAGACAGGGAACACACACGTTGACAGTAACGTCGGGATGGCCATGGATAACACAACTCACCGTATTAAAATTGTAAAGGCATCTCTGCAGATAATTTCGAATGAGAGTTCTGAGGTTATTGTTATCTTTCCCAGATAGCTCACAGTGTAACACATGTATCTGATAGCTCAAAATGTAACACATGTATCTGATAGCTCACAATGTAACACATACGCCAGATAGCTCACAGTGTAACACATGTGCCAGATAGCTCACAGTAACACATGTGCTAGATAGCTCACAGTGTAACACATGTGCCAGATAGCTCACAGTGTAACACAGGAAACCGATAGCTCACAGTGTAACACAGGAAACCGATAGCTCACAGTGTAACACATGTTCCAAATAGCTCACAGTGTAACACATGTGCCAGGTAGCTCACAGTGTAACACATGTACCAGATAGCTCACAGTGTAACACATGTGCCAGATAGCTCACAGTGTAACACACGTGCCAGATAGCTCACAGTGTAACACATGTGCCAGATAACTCACAGTGTAACACATGTGCCAGATAGCTCACAGTGTAACACATGTGCCAGATAGCTCACAGTGTGACACATGTGACAGATAGCTCACAGTGAAACACATGTGCCAGATAGCTCACAGTCTAACACATGAAACCGATAGCTCACAGTTTAACACAGGAAACCGATAGCTCACAGTGTAACACATGTTCCAAATAGCTCACTGTGTAACACATGTGCCAGATAGCTCACGGTGTAACACATGTGCCAGATAGATCACAGTGTAACACATGACACCGATAGCTCACAGTGTAACACATGTCCAGATAGCTCAAGTGTAACACATGTGCCAGATAGCTCACAGTGTAACACATGAAACCGATAGCTTACAGTGTAACACATGTGACAGATAGCTCAAGTGTAACACATGTGCCACATAGGTCACAGTGTAACACATGTGCCAGATAGCTCACAGTGTAACACATGAAACCGATAGCTCACAGTGTAACACAGGAAACCGATAGCTCACAGTGTAACACATGTTCCAAATAGCTCACAGTGTAACACATGTGCCAGATAGCTCACAGTGTAACACATGTGCCAGATAGCTAACAGTGTAACACATGTGCCAGATAGCTCACAGTGTAACACGTGTGCCAGATAGCTCACAGTGTAACACATGTGCCAGATAGCTCACAGTGTAACACATGTGCCAGATAGCACACAGTGTAACACATGAAACCGATAGCTCACAGTGTAACACATGTGCCAGATAGCTCACAATGTAACACATGTGCCAGATAGCTCACAGTGTAACACATGAAACCGATAGCTCACAGTGTAACATATGTGCCAGATAGCTCACAGTGTAACACATGTGACAGATAGCTCAAAGTGTAACACAAGAAACCAATAGCTCACAGTGTAACACAGGAAACCGATAGCTCACAGTGTAACACATGTGCCAGATAGTTCACAGTGTAACACATGAAACCGATAGCTCACAGTGTAACATATGTGCCAGATAGCTCACAGTGTAACACATGTGCCAGACAGCTCAAAGTGTAACACATGAAACCAATAGCTCACAGTGTAACACAGGAAACCGATAGCTCACAGTGTAACACATGTTCCAAATAGCTCACAGTGTAACACATGTGCCAGATAGCTCATAGTGTAACACATGTGCCAGATAGCTCACTGTGTAACACATGTGCCAGATAGCTCACAGTGTAACACATGTGCCAGATAGCTCACAGTGTAACACATGTGCCAGATAGTTCCATCAAGGACCAACAATTTTTATTGGGTTTGACTTGATACTTATGCTCTCATCAGTATACTCTAATATACATGTTCTCATCAATATACTCTTATATACATGTTCTCATTAGTATACTCTAATATAAATGCTCTCATCCATATACTCTAATATAAATGCTCTCATCCATATACTCTAATATAATGCTCTCATCCATATACTCTAATATAATGCTCTCATCCATATACTCTAATATAATGCTCTCATCCATATACTCTAATATAATGCTCTCATCCATATACTCTAATATAATGCTCTCATCCATATACTCTAATATAATGCTCTCATCCATATACTCTAATATAATGCTCTCATCCATATACTCTAATATAAATGCTCTCATCCATATACTCTAATATAATGCTCCAATCCATATACTCTAATATAATGCTCTCATCAATATACTCTAATATAATGCTCTCATCCATATACTCTAATATAATGCTCTCATCCATATACTCTAATATAAATGCTCTCATCCATATACTCTAATATAATGCTCTCATCCATATACTCTAATATAATGCTCTCATCAATATACTCTAATATAATGCTCTCATCCATATACTCTAATATAATGCTCTCATCCATATACTCTAATATAAATGCTCTCATCAATATACTCTAATATAAATGCTCTCATCCATATACTCTAATATAATGCTCTCATCAATATACTCTAATATAATGCTCTCATCAATATACTCTACTATAATGCTCTCACCAATATACTCTAATATCTTTGTCTCATCAATATACTCTAATAAACATGCTCTCATTAATATATTCTAACATACATGCTCTCATCAATATACTCTAATAAACATGCTCTCATTAATATATTCTAACATACATGCTCTCATCAATATACTCTTATATACATGCCCTATCAATATACTCTAATAAACATGCTCTCATCAATATCTTTTATATACATGCCCTATCAATATACTCTAATATAATGCTCTCATCAATACACTCTTATATACATGCCCTTTCAATATACTCTAATATGCATGCTCTCATCAATATACTCTTATATACATGCCCTATCAATATACTCTAATAAACATGCTCTCATCAATATACTCTAATAAACATGCTCTTATTAATATACTCTAATATACATGCTCTCATCAATATACTCTTATATACATGCTCTCATCAATATACTCTTATATACATGCCCTATCAATATACTCTAATAAACATGCTCTCATCAATTTTTTTTTTCCATTGGCACCTTGCCGTCTTGACAGACGATAGTTTGTGCTTCAAAAATGCATAATAACTTTTGCCCATGAATGTGACTGATAAAGCCAATTCGCGCTGTAATGTTCGTTCACAATGGGTGCATGTGAACACGTGGTCATTTCCACCATCATGCACCATCTTACGTCTCATACGCTCGGTGTGTGATTTATCTGCAATAATTTTCTCCTTTGTCTTTATTCCATTTCTGATGTTTGCTCTCCATGCAACACGTTCAGCGGCGACTTGCTCCCAATGTGCATTATCAATGCCTGTATCAATCATGTCCCGCTTATACACATCTTTGTATCGTAGTACATCCGACCCTGAGATCTCTTACCATCTGTAATTCACCAAAAAAGATGTCCTTTGGTATTCTACCATCATCCATCCTCCTAAGATTTCCTATCCACCTAAGTCTACGAAGACTGAGCATGAAATAAACCATCACACAACCTGATCTTTCCAATACTTCAGTATTTGTGATTTTGTCTTGCACTTAATACCAAGAATTCCTCACAGACACTCATGTGAAAGCTGTTTAACCGTTTCTCTTGGTATTAGTAAGTTATCCAGGTTTCACTGCCATAAAGAAGAGTACTAAGGACACAGGCTTCATAGACAAGGACTTTTTTTTGGCAGTAAGCTTCCTGTTCTCCCACACTCTTTTTCTTAACCTGTTCATTGTTGTTGCTGCCTTACCAATCCGGATGTTGATTTCCTGATCTAGGGATAATTTGCTATTTACCACTGATCCTAGATATGTAAAATGGTCTACCATCTCTAGTTCGGCGTCGTCAATAAAGATTGATGGTACCCCATGTGCACCTTGTGACATAATCTGTGTCTTCTTTTTGCTAATTGTTAAACCAAATTCAGAACAAGCATTGGAGAATGCAGATAGTAGACATTGCAATTCTTCCTCAGAGTGGGTCGTAACTGCAGCATCATCTGCAAAAAGCAACTCTCTGATCAGTACCCTCCTAATTTTGGTCTTGACCTTCAATCTCTGAGCATTGTAGAGGCCGCCATCTGAGCGTGAGTGAATGTATATACCACCATCCTGATCATGAAAGGCATATTTCAGTAGAAGTGAAAAGTATATTCCAAAAGGGTGGAACAACCTTGCTTAACTCCACACTTGATTTCAAACTCTTTAGAAGTTGCACCCTCAAACTTGATTATACCCTTCATGCCTGTGTGGAACGATTCCACAATGGACAGAAGAGTTGGTGGGCAGCCAATCTTCTTTAGTGCCTTGAACAGACCCTCACGACTGACTAAATCAAATGCCTTTGTGAGGTCGATGAAGGCAATAAACAGTGGTTGATTCTGTTCACGGCATTTTTCTTGCATTTGTCGCAATGAGAATATCATATCAATGGTAGACCGGTTCTGTCGAAAGCCACACTGTGATTCGGGGTAGAGTTGATCTCCTAGGACTGAAGTCTGCGGCAGAACAATTCTGCAAATACTTTTCCAACAATACACAGAAGTGAGATACCCCTATAGTTGTTGCAGTCGCTTCCGATCTGCCCTTGTTCTTGTACAGTGTTATGATGCTTGAATCTTTGAAATCTTGTGGGACTTGTCCTTCTCGCCAGCATAGCTCTATTAGCTGGTGGATCTGTAGAGTGAGTGTGTCTTGCCCACTCCTGATAACCTCTATTGAAATCCCATCCTTACCTGGAGCCTTGCCAGATGCAAGTTCATTTATAGCACACTTAACTTCTGTTATAGTGGGAAGTGTGTCCAGGTGGTCAAGAGTTGGTAGAGCCTCTATGCGTTGAGGGCATCATCCGCTAGTTTGGTCTCACATGAGTAAAGCTCCAAATAGTGCTCTACCCATCTGTCCATCTGCTGTTTCTTATCAGTGATGATTTCTCAAGTCAAGGTTTTCAATGGTGCACTTCTTTTGATCACTGGACCACAGGCTTTCTTTATTCCTTCATACATGCTTCTTATGTTTCCCTTATCACTTGCGATTTGAATGGACTCACATAACATGATCCAATAATCATTTGCACACTGCCTGGCAGCCTTTTCCACATCCTTCCTAGCTTGCCTAATCTCACTCAGAGTGTTATGCGTTGGTCTTTCCTTGTTTCTTAAGAGAGCTATCTTCTTCTTATCAATCAATGGCTGCAGAGTCTGGCTGTTTGCCGCAAACCATTCCTGCCTGTTATGATCCACAGTGCCGTAAACCTCTACGGCAGTTTTATAAAGAGTTTCTTTAAGATGACCCCACTTTTCATTTACTGTACAATTTTCTGGTGTATCAGTGAAAGCGTCTTCAAGTTGCTGTTGAAACTGAAAGCACTTTTCAGGATCGTGAGTGTTAATAATATTAATCCTAAGGCTAGATTTGTGTTTAGCTGTGTAGATTCTCTTTGGTCTCAGTCTAACCCTTGCAACAACCAAAGAATGATCCGTATCACAGTCAGCACTGTGGTAACTTCGAGTCAATGATATATGGTTCAGATGTTGTCTCCGTGTGATGATGAAGTCCAGCTGGTGCCTGTCAAAGACTGTAATGTAAAGGCAGGAGGTATGCCTCAAGATAGAAGACCACCGAGAAGAGCGGTCAACCTCAAGTAGATAAAGGTAACACAGTGCCCCGATATAAGGGCAGGGTAGGTGATAGAAAGGGGGACTATTAACTAGTTCCCTCATGAGACACGGAGACGTCGACCAGATAGTTAGCACTCTGGTCACAACAGAATCACGTCTACGTGATAACCACGATTGCCACTCAACAGAAGACAGCTGCTATAGGCGTGCTGTGTGAGACAGCACGCAAAAAGCCCAAGGACACACAAGGTCCTTCCGCGTTCTGTGTAGCCATGCGAGTAGGAAAGTCAGACTGGGGACTGACTTCGTAGAGAGCAGATCGTTTAGTGTTGATAGGAGTTTTTGTAGCCAATTAGATAGAGATTAGCAATAGGGTTAGGAAACTAGTGATAGGCAATTCTGTGGCTTTGTGTGTGATTTGATAGCGACTGTTTTTTGTAATTGTAACGAGCCAACGGCAATAAAATGTATAGTTCATTTCCTCTCGCACGACTTGCAAGTTTCTTGTGTGGTGTGGGAGAAGTAATCCGATGATGCCTGACACATCAGTTGTTGACAGGCAAGGATTAATGTGGTGTCAGAAGTGTGGCTTGGAACAAACGTTCAAGCTAATACACCGACCCACGGCTCTTGACTAAGATTACTAGCAGTAAATTAGAAGTTTAATTTGTGTCAGTGACGAATGACGTGTGCAGACTAGGACGAGTTGCGAGCTAAACTGTGCCTATCGTAACAAAATAATGCTTATTTGTGCTTATTAAATATTATTTAGTTAAATCATGTGTTCTTCGAAGTTGTAAGTATTGATATTATTAATTTCTTTCATTGATTTATGTAATTATTTATTTGTTTATGAATAATTATCAAATATGATTCATGGCGGAGCGATACACAGCCAGCAACATTATCGATTTTTGCAAGCTAAAATAGCGCTGCGCCTCTGACGTAGGGCGATTGACAAGCAGTTGTTCTACGCCATTCGCAATCAGCATTTGAGTGTTTACAAATCGCCAAGCTGCTGCCCGCCTGAATCTGTGCTTTATATTAATTATTATTTGTTTATTTAAGTTAGTGAATGAATATATTTATTTATTTAAACAATATTATTATATTTTTTATTTATTTAAAAGCATTTATTGAATGTTTTTCGTACTTTTTCTATTTGTTTACCGTTGCGATGGCACTACTTTTCGGCTATGCAAATTAGACTTGGTCTGCACAAAACTTCCATAGATTAAACTAGGTTAGGGACGAAAGGCATAAAACGTTAGAACGAAGACAGGACATTGACATTTAATATTAATTAACCATATTCTGTTTGTACGTGGGCATGTCATTGTAATTGTACCAAATTGTCAAAAATAACGTGTCGTTTACAATTTGTTAATTGTTGCTGCTCTGTGAACCAGGGTGAACAACAGCTGATTAGAAAACTCGTGTGTATGCCGAAGTGCCAAACGAGGTGACCTGTGTTACCGGAGTGGTGTTCCTGATTCTCGGGAACATTAAGTTGAGTATACTCAATATATTTGGCATGCAATGTGATTAATAGTGCATCTCTTTTTCAGCTTGTGATGCAGTAGCATATTTTTGTGCTCTGTTTTTTCAGGATAAAATTTTCCAGGTTATAAACAAAGAGTACAATTTATAGTGCTCATATAATAAGAAACATAACATATCAAAGATAAATAAGTGATTAAAGAACTCAGTGTGGGTCAACGCAAGCCAATTACCAAATAACATGGCGACTTTAAGTGATCTTTTATAAAAGCTGGTAAGAGTTACCAATACACAGGTAAAGAGCACAACAATATGCTGATCAGAAATTTAAAGAAGCAAAAGATGCTGAGACAGCTGAACGTATACGAAAAGAAGATGCGGAGAGAGATGAACGCGCACGAGAAAGAGAACAGGAAAGACAACATCAATTAGAATTAAAACAGAAGCAGTTAGAACATGATAAGGAGATTAAGCTAAAGCAATTAGATCAAGAGAAAGAATAAAACAAAGCAACTAGATCAAGAGAGAGAACTAAAGCAAAAAGAGATAAATGAAATGGTAAGAGTTAAGGAAAAACAAATTCAAGTAGAATCAGAGACACAGTTAAAGATGAAAGGTATGGATGTAGACTCACACGCAGAAATCTCTGCCACTAAACTAAAAATCAACAAGAGAAAATAAGTTCAACAATACAAAAATATTATCAAACCATATTGTAAAGATGATTCCATATCAGCCTGGACAGAAAATGTCGAGTATCAGTTTAAATATCACCAAGTTCCAATAGAGATGTGGGCTATGATTATATGAAGAACCTGAGTGGTGAGCCCCTTAAAGTGATAGAATCTATACCAACTGATCTTAGATCTAACTATCAGTACATCCATGATAGGATAATGCAACACTTTTTACTTGATGCCCCTGGGTATCAGGTTCAGTTCTCAAATAAATCTAAATAAGGAAATACTTAATTCAGAAGCTAGTGGGATCATCCAGAAGTCTACATCTGAGTACTCCTTTCCAATTGTCCTAGTTAAGAAAAAAGACTCCACAATTCGTCTGTGCGTGGACTATCGGAAACTCAATAACGTCACCAAGATCGATGCAGAACCATCCTTCCTTCGCGAAGATATTATTTGACATGTCCACTCCAATCTTTTCTAAATTAGATCTTACTAAGGAGTAGGTAGGTCCCTTGCAGACTCAATCCATTCATCTTACTGCTTTTTCAAAACCTTTAGGACGTTACGAGTGGCGTTTTCTTCCTTTCGGACTCCGAAACGCTCTGCACTTTCGTACGCTTAACTAGAGATCTACTTCATGAGTGACGAATACAGTGACGTATATAGATGATATATGGTCATACTGATGACTGGACAACACACCTACTGAAACTAAGACATGTCTTTGATAGGTTGCGACTCTTCGGTCTCACTGTCAAACCGAGCAAAGTCGAATTGGGCCTAAAAGAAATTGATTTTTGGGTCATGTCATTTCACAAGGTCAACTAAAAACTGACAATAGGATTATTACAAAAATATGAACCTGACCATACCTACCACAAAGAAGCAGGTCAGAAGCCTTTTGGGGTTAGTAAATTACTATAGCAATTCATACCAAATTTAGCGGAAATTACAAGTGTATTTTCCAATGTTTAAAAGCATCTGTAAAACTAGATGTTAGATGCATTATTAATTTCTGCATGTCAAAATTGAAAATCCTGTTTAGTAAGGTACCAATCCTCCGCTTGCCTATCCTAGGCTCGTTTATTATCTTAGACAGATGCCAGCAGAATCTCCATCGCTGCAGTGCTAGGCCAATTTTATGAGGGCATCTTCATCCGATTGCTACGTGAGCGTAGATCACACATGCTGAGTCCAGATATTCCATATCAGAGTTGGAAGCCCTAAGCGTCATCTATGCGGTGAGGAGCTCCATCGATTTCTAGCGGGTGTTCACTTCGTCGTCCAGACTGACACTCCCAATCACGGTCATACAAGTGGTCTGCATCGGAATGACCGTATATACAGGTGGTCGCTAATTCTCACAAAACTATACGTTTAGTATA